>JAGKTI010025350.1:0-14011 GCA_018397915.1 Birgus latro
ATAAATTAACGATAGATTTAAAACTGTTGCTGGCCAAATAAACTAAGAACTCTTGATTTGCTAAGTTTTGTTTGATTACTGCCAGAATGCTTAATATGATGTTAACTGATTAAATAATTTGGTACGTCTTTATGAATTAACGATAGATTTAAAACTGTTGCTGGCAAAATAAACTAAACTTTTTTCTATTTTTAATTTGCTAATTATTGAAAATAAGTATCAAATGGCTATCATAAATCTCAGTTCATTTTCATAATTCAGCTATTATTTTATGTGCATTAACACTTTCTCCCCAATACGGTGTGGTTTTAAAGTCCTTAAATAGTGAACTTGACTGAAGTGAGGTAGGATGAGGTAAGGGTGGAGATGGCAGGGGAGGGTGAGGTGGGCAGGGGTAGGTGAGGTGGGTAGCTTATATAGGTAAAGATGTAAGGCAGGAAGATGCAGTTCAGCTATGGCATTAGGCAGTGTGATATAGCAGTTACCGTTTAGTTACATCTTAGCTTACCTGAATGATACGTAGGTAGGAAGGCTGACAGGCTGTTGATTGGCAGGTTGGTTGGTTGGTTTCTCTTTGTTGGTCTTGTTGGTTGAAATCCGGCGCCGGTATCGATCCTTTCTGGTTGTCGTAGGCAGCAAGGTGATCAAGCAGAACCAGAAACGGTGCCTGGAAGCAGAAGCAGAAACGGTGCCTGGAAGCAGAAGCAGAAATGGAGCCTGGAAGCAGAAATGCTGCCTGGAAGCAGATGAAGCAGAAACGGTGCCTGGAAGCAGAAGCAAGCAGAAGTCAGCGAGTATTTGAATGTATGTAGAATGAGAGACTAATTTACTGTGTGGAAGAGTGTGAATGTGTTGTGAAATATATGTAACCAGTGATGAACACACAAAATTTCAATTTGACAGGTTGATTGGCTTTGGAGGGAGGGGCATCCAGGATGGGCGTGAGCGAGGGGCGTCCAGGATGGGCGTGAGCGAGGGGCGTCCAGGAGGGGCGTGAGCGAGGGGCGCCCAGGAGGGGCGTGAGCGAGGGGCACCCAGGAGGGGCGTGAGCGAGGGGCGCCCAGGAGGGGCGTGAGTGATGGCCGTCCAGGAGGGGCGTCCAAGAGAGGGGAAGCATACAGAAAGAGGCCGAGGAAGAGGATGCGACGAAACGGAGTGAAATGGGGAAACTGGAGGAGGAGTCGGGGGAAACCAAAGACGCGAAATCTAAGCAGAAACGCTGGTGAGCTTGACATTATTATGGTTTGAGTGACTATTAAAATAGCTTATGAATATATAAAAATAACTTGGAGATCACATGATACATTTAGGTTCCATATAATCCTTAACCTCTCATTTGCTATGAAGATATTAACGTATCGTATGCAAACAAGGTTGAAAAAAAAATACCTTGTTTTTCAGGGAGTAGCAAGTGCCCTGCCGTGCCCTGCCTTTACCTGCCTTGCCCTGCCTTGTTTTTCAGGGAGTAGCAAGTGCCCTGCCTTGCCCTGCCTTGCTCTGAAATACGGTAATGAATTTGTGTATTCCTACAGATGAAAGGCCACTTCTAAGCTGAAAATAATTAGATGGTAGGAAGAATATACAGGGTGGTCCATACATAGCATCATTTTCTACAGGGTGGTCCATACATAGCATCATTTTCTAACACACTAATCCATTATACTACAATTAATGTCCGCTAATTACATGGTTACTAATGTCATAAAAAAAAGTGTATCAGCTCCTTACAAAGCAGACTGATATGTCTCTGCAAAACTCAAGGCTAAAAAAATATATATATATATAAAATGAAAAACACCCTATAAACCTAAACGCCATCCAACCAGTGAATTATTTTACTACACCGCCAGGCAATATTTTTCAGCTTAGAAGACTCCTCGTCTACGTAGTTTATATTATACTCCTCTAATTTGGCCTAAAATTGCCATAGCTATTTTGAATGCTGAGATGCAACAGTACATCAGAGTATGATGCTAGTCACGAAGAAGTGCTATTAAAAGAATGTAGTACAGTATTAACATTTTCTCTGCCACTGGGTTACATAAAATAAGCCTCAAAAGAATGATGCTACTGAACATGTTAAGGTGAAAGAGTATTATATTCAGGCCGATGTTTGATTTTATTCTTGCTATCTTCAGATTTTACTTAGCTAAGGATAGACTTTTCAACCCAGTCTTAACGTCTAATCAGTGAGAACTTGCCCGATATAAGTTAGGGTGGATGTTGGAAACAGTGAAAGGGAGGGTAGGGTTTGGAAATTGCCTGCTCTTTGCTGATAGTATTTTAAGTGATGAGAGTTGCAAGGCTTGGTGAATGAGTGCGAGTCAAAAAAGGAATGTAGCAAAGATTCAAGTTATGCTCTGAGACAGTCATGGAAAGCATAGTGATGCAGGATGGCAAGATAAGAGTGCCTTATCCCGTGTGATAAGGGTGAATGTTCAGAGGTTGAAATGAATTAAAGAGAAGAGAATGAATGAACCGTAGCTGAGTAACAGTCGCTGCATGGCGATAATAACCCGACTGTAATATATGAAAGTGCAACTTGGACTCAGTTGGAAGGAAGACTGCAGTTGAAATAAGCAGGTGGAGTTACCTGGAGAAGCACAGATCGGTTAGGAAGTGGTGGTGTTGGTGTGCTGGAACACATTAGTATATTTATGGGTCAGCCCTGTGGAAACGATGGAGAATGACTAACCAGGAAAATGAGTGACATGAGACCCAAAAAAGAGATGGAGGGATGGAGAGGTATATGAGAAAGTGAGTTGGATGGCACAGCCTGATGACGGGGGTAAGATGACAGGATCAGTTTGTGGCGACCCCTCACGGGATTAAGGCATAGAAAGTATTTACTCGTAGAGGCGGATAGTGAGATGAACAGAGATGGACAGATGGATAGACTGATAGTTAAGCACATCGATAGACTGAGATGTATTGGACACAGATGGGTACAGATAAATAAATCTGATGTGGCAAGAATAAAATAAGCAAATAATTTGCTTAAGGTGTCTAGAGTTTCATGTTTCCAGATGATTATATATTCAGCTTAAAAATAATTAGTCTGCCCACCTATAGTATGTTTTTCACTTGGCAAAGGTCCCAAACTCTTCCCTGTTGTTGACAGCATAATGTAGTCAGATTAGGGGAGTAAATTGGCCTAAAACTGCTGTCTTGAATGCAGAGTTCTAACAAACAATAGAGTAAGCTAGACATGAAGAATAGCTGTGGAAATGTTAAGCTTGTTTTATTCTGCCACTGATCTACGTGACATAAGCTGCCAAAGGACGAAATTCTGGGCAGACTTAAATTAGTAACGAAGGAGACTCATTCTTGCCTCATTTAATGTTCATGGAATTTCATGCAACCACGACTTAGTAAAGATTTACTCAGTCCCATCGGATGAAAAAAAAAATGCTACCCGAACTCCCAGTAACCTTTTAGCCTGTCACCCCCAAAACGTATATTTTTCACCATAACTTAGGCCAAGTTTTCCTTTTGTATCTTTTCACGTAGCTCATGGGCCGAATGAAGGGTATTACTGCAGTTTTATATTTTCCATAGCTCGTCTACGTGATTAGCACATTAAAAATATCAGTGGAAAGAAACAATAGTTTTTCAGTATTTACATCAGGCACAGAATATTACTGTTTTAATTCAAACTATTTTCGACAATGCTATGGCTTCACATCCTTTTCCTAGCTTTGTGATTAGCAGTTAGAACTAAAGATGGAGAGATGCAATTTTATGCCAAATTAAAGTACCGTTTATTTTTACTATTTTTATAAAGCTGCATGGAATGTATTTTTTAACTTGTATATTGCTGATGGGACTCTTGAGGGATTAGAAGAAACAGGGATCTTACGAGAATATTAAGATTACCATGGAAATGACTGACAAATGACGTTAATACCTTGATACCGGGGTTATTGTCTCTGATCATTAACTGACTACTGCTGGCATCGGTAATTGTTTCAAATCACTGATAATTTATCATTTACTAGTAGACTGTTTAATTAGCAGACTTAATTTACTTTGACAATATGGTAATGGAGTGACTTGATACTGTAATTAGCTGACAAATTTAGAAATTGATAACTTTGACGCTTATAACTAATATTCAACTGACTGAACTTCAATAATTACCAGGCATTCATAAATTTAAGTTACATATCAGATAAATGATAAATAGCTGACTAAACTATACTGAAAGCTAACTGTAATGAGTAACTTTTTGGTAACTGATTGAGACAAACTACCCGACATGATTTTGTTGGTGGTTGACAATTGATATCTGACTAAAGCTTTGATAATTAGACAAAGGTATCCAACCAATTAGCTACTGAAATCACTTTTGACTGATGTTAGCTTAGACAACTTTGACTCTGTTGGGAGTAACTGGCTTTGAATTAACGGACTTTGAATACTAGGGTTGGTTTCCTGACTTTGATGGATGAACCGACTTTGATGGATGAACCGACTTTGATGAATGAACCGACTTTGATGGACTAACTGGGACTGTGATGGTGGATTGACTGTGACTGTAGATTGACTGTTGACGGACACTGGTGGTGGTAGTGGTGGTGGTTGTGGTGGATTAACTGTTGACTGGTGGTGGACTGACCGTGGAGTGACTTTGAAGAGAATTAGGTGTGACACCAAAGGGGATTAATCGACTTATCACGATTTAGGTGATAAATCATTTGTTTACTGACTTAACTGAATTTTGACGGATCTGACTGACATTTACTAATTAGCTTGGACTAATTAATGGACTGATAGCATTAAGTGACTATGATTACCTTTGACTAATTGACTTAATATTACACTGAGCTGTCAATAAATTTACAATGATTTTAACTGACTTGTTAACTATTTAAAAAAAAAAAAAAACTTGGGGCATCAAAGAGCTTGTGATATTGCATTTGCAATGACACTTGACTGGGGAAAACTTGAGTATCCTGCCTGGATTCTGCCTGCCCGGATTCTGCCTGCCCATCTACCTGCCGTGCATCTTGTCCTGCCAGCCTGCAGCAAGCCTGGCTCATTTGTCCATCTGCCTGCCTGCCTGCCTGCCTGCCAAAAAAAAAAAAAAAAAATTATGCAATGTTTTTCTAAATAAAAATATAAGCAAATGTCAGTTTTTCCTTTAGTGATGGGCCTTGAAGACTATAAATCTGATTAAAGGCAATGAGAGGTCGTTGATGAGTAAGGACAAATATATACCTGGAAAATTTATATGACTAACCTCGACAAATGACTAAATACATGACAAAGTATACATAAACTGGCAAGCATATATTCAAAAAGGCAAGAGTAAAATTGTAAGAGGTCGTTGATGAGTAGGGAAGAAATATGCCTAGAGATTTTAAGCGTTACTACAGAATAGTTAAATTGGGAAAAGACTGCCAAAATAATAGTGAAAAATTATTAACAGGTGCAAGGAATAGAGATTCGGGTGCTCATATGGGGGATTTGGGATTTGGGGTGTCGTATGGGGGATTTAAGATTTGGGTGTGCTCGTATGAGAATTTGGGTGTGCTCGTATGGGAATTTGGGTGTGCTCGTATGGGGATTTGGGTGTGCTCATATGGGGATTTTGGAGTGCTCGAATGGGGATTTGGGTGTGCTCGTATGGGGGATTTGGGATTTTGGTGTGCTCGTATGGGGATTTGGGATTTGGGGTGTGCTCGTATGGGGGATTTGGGACTGGGGTGTGCTCGTATGGGGGATTTGGGACTGGGGTTTGCTCGTATGGGGATTTGGGATTTGGGTGTGCTCTTATGGGGATTTGGGACTGGGGTGTGCTCGTATGGGGATTTGGGAGTGCTCATAGGGGGATTTGGGATTGGGGTGTGCTCGTAGGGGGATTTGGGGATTTGGATGTGCTCGTAGGGGGATTTGGGTGTGCTCATATCGGGGATTTGGGTGTGCTTGTATCGGGGATTTTGGAGTTTAATGAGGATTAATATATTTTGTATGCGATTTCTGTACTTTAAGAATTACTGAACTTAGAAGTGGGTTGGTAATGTATTTTGTAGATGGCTACTGTATTTCACTTTATACAGGACTGGTGTATTTTGTGTGGGTTTATTGTATTTTGGAGTGGTTATCCTGGATTTCTGATTTATAGAAGGACGATTGATAAAGGAATTGACTGTTTAAATTTCTACATGCTTCGTAGATCTGGGAGTGTTGTGAAGGGATCCAGATATTCTGTAAAGGATCCTAAGTGCTGGTAGAATTCGAGGCACTTTAGGGAAAATTAGGATATTGATAAAGAATTCTAAATGATTTGGTGAGTTTTTGAGATTCCTAGGTTTAGTGTTCCTTTATCAGTCACAAAATTAAGCAATATTAACTCGGACTTTGCCACAGGGGATTACACTACCAACCTACTACCTAATATTAGAAAACGTGAAACTTTTTACCTTCCTCAGTGATCCTGCCTGTTTGTATCTCTTCCTCTGCAGGTCGTGTGATGACGGCGGGGACTCCAGAGGGAGCGATTCCAGGGAGCGCAGACTCCAGGAGAGGGCTGGTTCCAGGGGCCAAGAAGTGAAGGCTATCCATCCAGTTCATCACTAGTTGGTTGCTGTTACATAACTGAAATAAAATATAAATAGTAACATTTGCTTATCCATATACCACTATCAGACCAGTAAGAATTCAGACATGTATTGACACATTTAAATATTTTGAAAAAGATGAAGAAAATCACCATTTAACCAGGTTACACTCAAGCTTTTTGGGAAAAAAATGAGGCTTTGACGTAATCCCTCAAGGACACTAAAGAACTTCAGCAGTAACTGCCGCCAACTAGGTCTGTTCAGCTTTTATCATAACTGCTATCGTGACTTATTTTTTCTATATTACACCTTTCCCTTCTGATATCTTTAAGCATATTGCACCAGTAACAAAAAGAACATTAAAGTGAAAGACAAATCATTTAGGAAGAGGTATTAAAGCTCCGAACTAAGAATCATACCGAACACTAAGTATCCAGTGTAACGATGTACTGCCTAAGAATTACATGTCTAACAATAGATACTAAATAGAAGGCAGTACTATAATTGGTCTTACATTGTCAAAGTTCTATGCTCATTCCTAAAATATCCATCTCTGGCTATAGCAAGCTACGAACACTGCTCTTTTTAGTTTAACTTGGCCTAAAAATAACTCCATTGTGAATTAAGAGTTTTGGCAGTAGAGTAAATTAAGAATATTATGCCAGTGCTATTGACGACGTAGGGATGGAGTATTTTTTCTATTACTGATGTGAAAGATGCAATAGAACAGAAACAAGTGCCAAGTTATAGTGAAAAGCTGAAAGAAAATGTACTTAGTATGTACAGTTGTAACCTTATTCTGCCATACACTTAAGGAACGAAATGGACGAAAAGTTGGTGATAACGTCAGAGCGACTTGGCGTCCACCCAGTGTCTACAAGCGAGGACCTACCAGACCTATTACAAACGACAAATTTAGAAAAGCTTCAAATTATCATAATCCCATTTCATTTGTAAATGGAGAGAGTAGAATCTTGGGGGAAAAAAAATTGAAGTGACTAAGGAACAGTTAAGCCTTGAGTATTGGCTTCGTGGAAGGCGAACTAATGATGCAGAAACTATTAAAAAAAAAAATGGTCCAAGGAAAGATTATGGGAAACTAAATGCATACAACAACTATTTTATTGCAATATATCACTTTGGGTAACATTGGAAAAAAATACATCAGACTTACACCCCCTATTAAGTATACTTATGCATCCTACTGTAAACTTTGTAATGTTCTGTTAATGTATTGAAATGTACAGCAATATAAAATGTAATAAACTCGAATGATGTACTTAAACCCTTTTCTTCACCTTTAAGCCCATTATTATTCAACTTGAAGTATTTAGAAGACTTTAACATTGTAAGTGTTTTGTTACTTAGTCTTCCATATACATGTACTTTGTCTTTGTAATCTTCGTATCCTGTCTACATACCAAGATTTTTTTCTTAGTATCTTCTAAGATACTAAGTTAAGTTTTTGTAATCTTAGTACCCCTCCTAGGTACTGAGATTTCTAAGTCCAAGTTTTAATAATCTTTAGTACTCCTTCTAGGTACTAAGATTTCAAAGCACTTAGTACCCCTTCTAGGTACTAAGATGTCAAAGTTTTTAGTATCCCTTCTATGGTGCTAAGTTCAGTCTTATCTTAGTACCCCTTGTAGGTACAAAGATTTCTAAGTTCAGTCTTGTAGTCTTAGTACCCCTCTAAGGTACTAAGATTTCTGAGTGAATGAATGAATGAATGAACGAAATTGACTTGGCGGCGCAACAGCAAGGGTCATATGCCTCTGAACACAAAAACTGTAAAAAGGTCAGCATAATGTAAAATCAATAATAGGAGGAGACATAGAACACTCCAAAACTAAAAGACAAATATAAGTGAGAAACACCATAAAGAGAGTTATAAGAACAACATTAAAATATAAATTTAAAACGAATAGAGCGCTATAGCTTCCTCAGTAGGCCAGCATGAGTTAAAAAAGAGAAAGTGTCTCCTTTTGCAGTACAAGCCTCCTCCCCAAGCACCAAGGAGAGAAGGTAGGACCTGTCACCGGTCCGGCACCTTGAAAGGTACTGAAGGTCTCCCAGACTGGGGCACTCCACAAGAATGTGCCGTACTGTCAAAGGAACTAGGCAATCATCACAAAAGGGAGGGGGAGCCCTCTCCATTAAAAAACCATGGGTCAGCCTAGTGTGACCAATCCGCAGGCGAGCTAAGGCTGTCTCCCACTGACGGGACATTCCTACATACCCTCCGTTACCCAGTTCTTGACGAATACTGCAAGGCTTATTTGACCCAACGGCATCCCATCCCTTCTGCCAACAAGAACGCGCAGCTGTCTTACCGGCTACACGGAGATCCTCAAACGGGACACGGTAAAGAGGAGAGAATTGGCGTGATGCAGCAGCTTTCGCTAAGGAGTCAGCTCGTTCATTGCCCACAACCCCCACATGGGCAGGGACCCAACACGTCTTTACAGAGTACCCACGCCTATTCAACAAGTAGAGCCATTCTAGGATGGCCAAGACTAGGGGATGAGATGAGGTACAAGACAAAGCTTGCAAGGCACTGGCAGAGTCACTAAAAATGGTAAAAGAAGATGGTGGTAAACTAAAAATCAATTCTACTGCAACTAAAATAGCAGTAAGCTCAGCAGTAAAAATGGATGTGGAAGGAGGGAGACTCCCGCCACGGCTAAAATCATTAAGAATGACGCCAAAACCAGTCCCAGAAAGGGATTTGGACCCATCTGTATACACAGGGATTGAGTCACTGTGGGCAGTGGCATGTTCCAAAAAGTAAGAGAGAGCCGCCTGTGAGGAAAGGGAGGTCTTTCTCTCTGGGAAGTAAATACACGGTTGAACCTCTGGAAGAAGCCATGGAGGCACTCGGGAAGCACGTACCGGGCAAACAGGGGAGGAGGGAAAACACAGCTCCTCCATGGCAGCCCTTACTCTGTACCCAAAAGGGTGGGGATGGGTGTTGTAGAAGTGATGGAGAGTAGTCTCAGAGACAGCCCTACTACACAGAGAGTTGGGAAGACGGTGGAGGCGGTGCCAACACCGCACTAATAAGGACTGTCTACGGATATCCAATGGTGGCTCATTTGCATCAACCAACAGACTAGGTATCGGTGATGAGCGGAAAGCCCCAGTAGACAGATGGATCCCAGCATGATGGACTGAATTTAATGGGCGTAGCCGTGCCTCCGAAGCTGACGAGTACACCTCACACCCATAGCCTAGTTTGCTCCCCACTAAGGTACGGTAAAGGTGTAGCAGGGTAGTTCTGTCGGCGCCCCACGACAGATGTGACAAGGTCCATAGGAGGGAAAGGGTTCGATGACATGACTGACGTAAAGAGAAGATATGAGGGACCCATGTCAACCTCCTATCGAAAATGAGGCCAAGGAACTTTGCCTCACCTACAACTCGCACTCTCTGGCCGTACAATTGGAGGTCTGGGTCTGGATGTATACCTTTCATATGACAGAAATGCAAGGCTACTGTTTTAGTTGGTGAAAAACGGAAGCCATGCATGGTAGCCCAGTGTGAGACCCTGTCCAGAGCAAGCTGCATTCTGCGCTCTGCCACAGCCATTCGGGAAGCAGCAAACCATAATGTTAAATCATCAACATATAGAGAGGCAGATACTCCTTCTGGAACTGATGCTGCAATACCATTCAACGCAATTGCAAACAGAGTCGCACTAAGGACACTCCCTTGAGGCACCCCTTCCTCCTGAGGGTATGACGTAGACAAGGTGGAACCAACTCGAACCTTAAATTTACGATCACGAAGGAAATCGATTAGAAACAGGGGCAGTCTTCCACGTAATCCTATAGAGTGTAGTTCCTTGTATATCCCAAATCTCCATGTTGTGTCGTATGCCTTTTCCAGATCAAAGAAAACGCATACTAGGTGCTGCTTCCTAGCAAAGGCAGCACAAACTGCTGCTTCAAGACGTACCAGCCTATCTATTGTTGAACAATACTTCCTAAAACCAGACTGACAATTAGAAAGAGACTCATTCCTTTCGAGGAAATATGTAAGGCGAGTATTAACCATTTTTTCAAACAGTTTGCACATGCAGGACGTCAAAGCAATCGGCCTATATTCAACAGGACTGTACCCTGCTTTCCCTGGCTATTGGAATGGCAGTACAATAGCTTCACGCCAAGAGGTGGGTAAAGAAGAGTTCCTCCAAATTCTATTAAAAAGGTTGAGGAGAGAACACTGTGTATCCTCATCCAAGTGCTGAAGCATCGCGTATGGTATGTCATCCGGCCCTGGAGATGTGTCATGGCAAAGGGAAAGGGCAAACTGTAGCTCGTGAGAAGAGAAAGGGAGATTGTACGTTTCCCTATTCTCAGAACAAAAGTCCAGCACCTTAGCTTCCTCCAACTCTCTGTGTCTAGAAAACGTTGAAGTGGCAGCGTCCCTATGAGAGACTGTTGCAAAAGCAGATGCCATAATATCAGCCACAATCACGGGGTCACCGACAGGAATGCCATTAACCTTCAACACAGGGGACTTAGTTGGAGTAAATTTTCCCGAAATTTTCCTGACCCTCTTCCACACCTAGGACACTGGCGTCCTAGAGTTAATTGAGGAAACATATGCTTTCCAAGATTCCCGTCTAACATCCTTGAGCACCTGACGAGCCTTAGCCCTTGCCCTCCTGAACTGAATAAGATTATGCTCAGTTCTGCATCTTCGATAGCGGGAAAAAGCTATCTTCTTAGCCCGCACGGCAACCCTGCATTCCTCATTCCTCCAGGGGAGAGGTCGAGAGCGATACATTCTCTTAGTATCCCATGTACTTAGTATCCCATGTGGGTATTAAGATTTCTAAGTTACTGTATCTTAGTATCCCTTCAGGGTACTTAGATTTATAAGTAGACTCTTAGTACCCATTGTGGGTACTAAGATTTCTAAGTTACTGTATCTTAGTATCCCTTCAGGGTACTATTTAAGTTGACTCTTAGTTCCCCTTGTGGGTACTAAGATTTCTGAGTTCTTTGTACTTAGTGTCCCTTGCGGGTACTAAGATTTCTAAGTTAATGAAATCTTAGTACCCTTTTAAGGTACTAAGATTTCTAAGTTGACTCTTAGTACCCCTTGTAGGTACTAAGATTTCTAAGTTCAGTCTTGTAATCTTAGTACCCCTCTAAGGTACTAAGATTTCAAAGTTCTTTGTACTTAGTATCCCTTGTAGGTACTAAGATTTCTGTTAGTGATCTTAGTACCCCTTCAGGGTACTAAGATTCCTAAGTAAGTGATCTTAGTACCCCTTCAAGGTACTAAGATGTCTATGCTCAGTCTTGTAATCTTAGTACCCTTTGTAGGTACTAAGATTTCTAAGTTAATGTAATCTTAGTACCCCTTCAAGGTACTACGATTTCTATGTTGACTCCTTGTACCCCTTCAAGGTACTAAGTCAGTGTGATCTTAGTACCCCATCTAGGTACTAAGATTTCTAAGTTCAGTCCTGGGGCCGGATACTCAAAACGCTTAACGGCGCCTTTTGTGCCAAAGGCGCCGTTACACATCGCCTTTCCGTGAAAGGCGGATACTCAAAAGCTCGGCTGTGCGTGGCCATATTGGAAAACAATCCTTGTTAGCGCCTTACGAGACCGGCAGGGCCGGAGGAGCCCTAGCGATGAAAAGGCGCCTGTGCTTGACAACAACAACAAGTCGTGGATGATGAGTGTGGCGCTCCTCGCTTGTATTTAGATGAATTACTGCCTCATTACCTTATTTGGAGTGGAATGGTTTGTGTCAGAAGTAGTTATTGGGTAGCAAGGCATCATCTATCTATCTATCTATTGCCAGACACCATAATCCCATAAGGGGTGGCCATTTGACTTTGAGTTATTTATTTTACGGGGAGGGGCACTAACCCTCCACCAACCCACTTGTTGACACGTAGGGAGCACGTATGGTTTGGTTATATAATTCAAGTAATAATGACGTAACTGTCGAGTATGTGTGGTATCTGGGTATAGTCAACTCGACGGTAGAGGCACATACTGTTGAATGCTATTCCTTCAATACATTTAGCCATAAAATGCTGCAGAAATGTGTGTATAATGTTCAGTTGATTGCTCAATGCATATAGGTATTTATATTTAGAATATATTAACAATTCAGTGTGATTTCTGTTGGATCAGTCACTCCTAGTGTAAGCCTAACCCACCAGCTTCAGGTAGAGGTACTGCAGTACGTCAGTTAATAGTATTTGGATATATTCAATTTTGACCCTAATAGTTACTGATCTGAAGTAAGTCAGGTTGCCTATTTGCAAGCAAATTTTATATCCCAGGGAATGTATGGAAAATGTTATTTCATGAAAACCCTAGTCAGTTTGTGAAATGGATTTTATTTAACTTAGGTTGGGAATATCTCCGTTATATTAGTATAAATAAAGGTTGTACAGTAGTTAGGTGAGCTTAAAATACAGTATTATTTAAGAAGGGTTAGGTTAGGTTAGGTACTGTTCGAGTAATGTTAAGTTTAGCTAGTATAGGTTTGTTAATAAGTTATGACTAAGTTTTCGTAAGTTTGACAGAGCACAATCTAAATTAATCAAATCTAATCCAACTTAGCCATATTCAGCCAAACCTGACCTGACTTTCACTGCAATGTAACCAAAATCATCCTGGTCTAAAAATTCATTTCAAAGATTGACTAATGAGTTCACAAAATTACTATTTTCACAGATTTCCCGTAACATTATGGGCTATAATCTACTGTTTCTTGTTGCTGTGGTTGCTAAGTGAGTACAGTGAAGTATCTGGTTAGGAATGATGATTATGGCAGAATAAGTTTAGTTTGGCTAGCACAGATGTTTCTTTTATTTGGTCAGTCACCTTTCCCCAATAATATCCCTTAAGCACTAAACCAAATCCTCATTGTGTTAAGGGTATGGCACCTAACCTGAAAGTGCAAAAGCCCACAACAGTAACATGCAAGAGCGGAAAATCCATCCACGACGGGTTTCCCCACAATTACACTTTGAATACTATAGGTTAGATTTGGATAGCCAAGGTTATAATAGGTTAGATCAGTTTAGGATACTGGTAGGTTATATTAAGGTTTGTTGTCCAAAACTATAACCCCTCAGATATGCTCCTATGTTATACCAAATGAACTCAACGTTAACTACCTAAACATCATTATTCTAAATCAATTATGACAAGAAAGATATAGCTTTACGAGAATGTTGTACATGTGATGAGACATATCTGCTGTTGTAGTTGGGCCTATAAGCTACAAGACAGACAAAATCAAGGAAAATTTGGCTTGAAACTAAAATGCGGCAATGCAGGTGTTTCTCCCATTGTAACTTAGTTTCTCTCCCTAGGATAGCAGCTGCTGATCCACCAGTTGGCCTAGGAAATGAAATGGTAACTACTTTTCTTGCTTAGAGAAGAGGAATACTGGTCGGACAAACACCT
>JAGKTI010025351.1:0-14010 GCA_018397915.1 Birgus latro
CGCATACACGCACACAATTGCCCACATTTGTAGTCCAACTTTCACTTTTACCCACACAATCCTTGACCCAACTGATCCATACTCTCTTACATTCTCCTTCCACCTGTTGCTCACAACAATACCCACTCCCTCTTTCGCCCTCTCATTCTTACCCACTTCCACGCATATACCCCATCCATATTCCCATTCTTTCACACTCTCACCTCGCCATTTAGTTTCAGTTATTCCACATATATCCGCTTTCGCACTCTCAAGCACCTGTACAATCTCTCTCTCACCTCATCATTCATACCCCTCACATTCCAGGTCGCAGTCTTTATCTCGTCCTTTGTCCGTTCCTTTATCGTCAACTTTTGGTCAGTCCTGGTCCGGGGCTTCCTGTTTGGAGCAGAGATTCCTGCATGACAGTTTTCTGAAGTTATGCTTGATTATTTGGAGGGTAAACATATACTGTTCATTACAAGAAGAACAGATATCATCTCTGAGATAAGTTGCCTGAAGAGTAAATGACGATTTTCCGGGAGAGATGGATAGGGTAGTGAACCGTTGTTTGTTTAGAGTGAGGTGGAAGTGATTACCTGTAGTTGGAATTTTTTATTTCAGTGTTTTAGTGTATACAGTATAATATATAATTTGATACAGAGAGTGTACAAATAAATGTTTAATGCCGTGGAGCAGGACTTGAATCAAGGTTGAGCATTCTAGTCAGATTATGTTCACTTATATACTTTTCATAAATATCTATTACTTAGAGAACCGTGGCTTAGGGAAAATCCGTTGCGTTTCTTATGCGCAAAACAGGCATTTATTATTAAAGTCTCCCTGGTTGACCTTTTGATCATAGTGGCTTAACCCCTTCGTCACAATGACTCATACGTCGCCATAACCCTCCAGAACACATGTACTGACGCCCCATGTTGTCATATATCAGTGTAACCAAAGAAGACTGTAGAGAAGTTTGTTTATTGTGCTAGGGCCTTTCATATTGGGTAGTAAATGTTATTGAGGATAAAATAAGCCCCCCCCTTTTTTTTTTTTAGCCAGTCCCAGTACAGGTATAGAAGGGAGGTCACGTGATCACTGGTGTGCAGGATAGGAGCACTGTATGCTGCCACAATCAGGCTTAGCTGTGAATTATAGGAGAGTGTTTTGTTGCTCCCTCCACAGTAAATTATGGCTGAATCACAGACTATTCTTGAGGAATCTAGTGATTCCTCGAGTGATGAGGAGTATCAGCCATCGGTGCGTCTCAGATATCGATGACTCATCCATTGAAGAACTAGAGGATGATGAATTTGATGATACTGAAGAGAAAGTTGATGGTGGCTGGCGCCTGATAATCATATTTGGTGACTCACATCTCAACCATGTGCCTGAATTTAAGTGATTTTTTCAGACTGAGCCCAGCAATTAGTGAATTTGATACTGTGTCATCTTTGGACTCTTTCAAACTAATTTTTGATGTTGATGAGGTGAAGAAAATGTCAGTGGCACAGCCAAGATATGCCACAGGCTGGGCCAAACAGGGGCCAGAAGTCCAAGAAAATGTAGGCCTAGAATTGAGTTCAGAGGCAATATTGCTAGACCAAAGACCAATCCCCTACAAATACCATCAATACCAAGAGCATAAACAAATACTTTAACATTCCAACCTATTAAAAGCTCTAAAATAATCATTTCCATGAGAACGAACAATAGAAACTAATAAAGCTAATCCTAACGCCCCCTCACATGCCGCTAAAGCCAGGAAAAAAAGAGAAAAAATAATTCACTACCAACCGAAGAAAGACAGATAGATATTAAAAAGAAGATTCCTAACATAATGAACTCCAATCTTAGGAAAGTCCTCAGCAGATGTTTTCGATTAGAAGCAAAAGCTCATAGCCCACTGAAAATTATAATAAACGCCACAGACAGAAACAAGCCATTTAAAGTTAACATTAGTTTTAATAGTTTAATACAAAACCTTGGTCTTGTAAACCAATAATGGAATCTTTTTCTTAAAACACCAAAAGATTGGAATGATTATATACGAGCTTCCTTTTATTATTTTGTTCTCCTTGATTTTTGTACGTCTAATTCATCCTTTATCAACAGGACTTGTCCTATTAATTCAAACAGTCCTAATCTCAATTGCCACAGGATTATTTACTAAAACATACTGATTCTCATATATTCTATTTTTAATTTTCTTAGGAGGTATACTAGTATTATTTATCTACGTTGCATCCCTAGCAGCAAACGAACAATTTAAAGTGGAAAGAGAATTCTTTTTTATTTTCTTTTTAGCCTTAATATTAGCGGTTTTTCTTATACTCCTAGATCCAATTTTAGTAGCAAACAAAATCAGAGAATCAACATCAACTTTCCTCTCCCAGCACTCCGATATCAGTAGCGCTGCCATAAATGTGAGAACGATTTACAATAAACCCAGTGCCACATTTACTATATTTATTATCAGCTATTTACTTCTCACACCATTTGTAGTCGCAAAAATTATGAGCTCCTCCTCTAGCCCATTACGGCCAATAACTTATGATAACACCGCTACGCAAATTTCACCCACTCCTAAAGATTGCAAACGGAGCATTAGTTGATATACCTATTCCAAGGAACATCTCTATTTTCTGAAACTTCGGTTCTCTTCTAGGCCTATGTTTAGTCATTCAAATTGCTACTGGCTTATTCCTTGCAATACACTACGTAGCCCACATTGATCTTGCATTCTCCAGAGTAGCTCATATTCAACGAGATGTCAACTATGGGTGACTTCTACGAACTCTGCACGCTAACGGAGCATCTTTCTTTTTCATTTGTTTATACCTTCATATTGGCCGAGGAATATATTTCGGCTCTTACATAATCTTTCACGCTTGAATAGTAGGAGTTCTGATTCTATTTCTAGTTATAGCAACAGCCTTTCTAGGTTACGTCCTCCCATGAGGTCAAATATCTTTTTGAGGAGCTACAGTAATTACCAATCTATTTTCAGCAATCCCATACATCGGAACCTCTCTAGTTCAATGAATCTGAGGAGGATTTGCTGTAGAAAATGCTACCTTAACTCGATTTTTCACTTTTCACTTTTTATTCCCATTTATTATCGCCGCTGCGACAATAGTCCATATTCTATTTCTCCATCAAGCCGGAGCTAATAACCCCCTAGGAGTCTTAAGACAAGTCGATAAAGTTCCTTTCCACCCCTACTTTACTTTTAAAGACATTGTAGGATTCTTAGTTATGCTCACAGCTCTAGTAATGCTTACTCTTCTTCACCCGTATATCCTGGGTGACCCTGATAATTTCATCCCAGCGAACCCCTTAGTAACCCCAGCCCACATTCAACCAGAATGGTATTTCCTATTCGCTTATGCAATCTTACGATCCATCCCTAACAAATTAGGAGGAGTTATTGCCCTAGTTCTTTCAGTTGCGATTCTTATGATCCTCCCCTTCACACACTTCTCAAAATTCCGAAGACTTAGATTCTACCCTCTTAATCAAATTCTATTCTGATTTCTAGTATCAGTAGTAATTTTACTAACTTGAATTGGGGCACGCCCTGTTGAAGACCCCTACATTACTACAGGCCAAATTCTAACAATTTCTTATTTCAGATTTTACCTAATCATGCCTTTAACAGCTATGTGATGGGATAAAATACTAGACTGATTGCTTAGTTTAAAGAAAACAAATGTTTTGAAAGCATTAGATAAGATAAGTTCTTAGCAATCTTAGAGAGAAGACTTCTTACCTTTTCTTTAATTCCCAAAACTAAAATTTTTATTAAACTACTCTCTAACTTAAATTATTATAGAAAAACAAAATAACTTAACTCCCATAAAACAAATCAAATAATTGAGAGATACAGGTAAGAACCTCTTTCAAGCTAAATATATTAGTTTGTCATACCGTAAACGAGGTAATGTTCCTCGAACCCAAATAAAAACAAAAGCAATCAAGACCAACTTGAAGTAAAAAAACAGTCTACAAGGATTAGCCCCCCAAAAAACCAAAACAAACAACATCCTTATAAAAAGAATTCTAGCATACTCAGCCATAAAAATTAAAGCAAACCCTCCCCTTCTATACTCAGTATTAAATCCCGAAACAAGCTCCGACTCCCCCTCAGCAAAGTCAAAAGGAGTACGATTAGTTTCAGCTAAGCAAGAAGCAAACCACATTAAAGATAACGGTAATGTAAACCAAATTATCCAAACATTCTCCTGAAAACGAGTAAATAACTCTAGATCAAACCCACCAACCAAAAAAATGAAAGAAAGAAAGATTAAAGCAAGCCTTACCTCATAAGAAATAGTCTGAGCAACAGCACGTAACCTCCCAAGCATAGAATACTTACAATTAGAAGCTCACCCTGCCCTCATAGTTGAATAGACTCCTAAACTTAAACAACACAAAAAAATAAAACCCCAGTATTAAAATTCACCAAACCAGTCTGATAAGGCAAAATAGCTCAAACTAATAGAGAAATAAATAAACTAAACACAGGAGAAAAATAGTACGGAAGAAAATTAGATATAGTAGGTACAGTCTGCTCCTTAGTAAATAACTTTACAGCATCAGCAAAAGGCTGCAATAAACCCATAAAACCAACAATATTAGGCCCCTTACGAATTTGAATGTACCCTAAAATTTTTCGCTCAAGAAGAGTAACGAAAGCCACCCCAATCAACACACAAATAATTAAAACCAAATAATTTACTACGATAACTACAAACACAAAATAGTTAGCCGGAACTACTTACTTGCCATCAATTTCTTCCTCCCAATAGAAACACAAAAATAAGTCTAGGCAAGATATGATATTCAATAAAATGAAACTATTTCAACTACCTAATCCTTTCGTACTAAGGCAGTTTTACTTCCTCTAGAAGATAGAAACCGACCTGGCTCACGTCGGTCTGAACTCAAATCATGTAAAATTTTAAAAGTCGAACAGACTCTCTTTTATAGCTGCTGCACTATAAAGAAATTTTAATTCAACATCGAGGTCGCAAACTTTTCTTTCGATGAGGACTCTCAAGAAAAATAACGCTGTTATCCCTAAAGTAACTTAATCTCTTAATCTTTAAAAAGGATCATTTACTATCAAAAATACCTGTTTTTAATATAAAACAATTAGTTAATTATATCTATGTTGCCCCAACAAAACACTACTCCTTGTACCTTTCCTTTCACTAACAAACTAACCTGATACAAGATACAATGTAAAGATTTATAGGGTCTTATCGTCTTTCTAGAACATTAAAGCCTTTTCACTTTAAAGTTAAATTCAATATTTTTTCCGAGACAGCTTATCACTCGTTCGACCTTTCATACAAGCCTTCAATTAAAAGACTAATGATTATGCTACCTTCGCACGGTCAGAAATACCGCGGCCCTTTAATTAATCAGTGGGCAGGCCAGACTTTGTAAATCTTCACAAAGACATGTTTTTGTTAAACAGGCGGAGACAACCTTTGCCGAGTTCCTTAAACAAACCTTCAAAATTCTATAAACCTTATCTATAAAAAAATTCCCTTTAACACCTAAATTTTACTAATGATTTCATAATAACTATATAATTTAAGTTAAAATTTATTTTCCGGTACCTAAAATAAAGAACTAATAAATTATTTATATACTTTAATATTGGTTAAAAAACCTAGAAAAAACGGCCACTATTAAGCCTATTTTTAGAACATTTATTCATTTTAGCTCTATAACAGTTCATACTCGAAGAAAAAGCTCTACCCTTATCTTCTCTCTTTCACAAGCTATTTAGCCATGAACACAAATTAAATTTGTTTCTCAGAAAACCAGATATCAAAGAGCTCGACTGACATTTCGCCTCTAAGATAAAGTTTGAAATTTTTCTGCAACAAAAACTTCATCTCTAAATTAGCTATCTCTTTTTCGGGATGAATATTTATAAACTTAATTTTGAAAACCTATTATACACAAGATACAACCTTTTATATATACTTTCCTTAATTTTTCCTTACTAACTCTTCCTTCTTTCACAATACTTTCTACTTTCACCTTCATTATTATTTCGATAAAATCTACTCCATAAAAAAAAAAGAAAATTAGTTTTCCCAAAATTTCCACTTAACACTTAACGAAGATAAGACTTACAATTTCAAGACAGCCTACCTTTATAGACACTCTTTTCGGTGTAAACGAACTGCTTATCCCAAGCTCTATCTCGCTTTCCAGGTGCACTTTCCAGTACACCTACTATGTTACGACTTATCTCATCTTAACTCAACGAAAGCGACGGGCGATATGTGCACATTTTAGAGCTAAAATCAAGCTACCTTATTAAAATAGCCTTACTTTTAAGTCCTCCTTCAGAATATTGTTTCCAAAATACATCCATTCTAACATAAATTTTATTGTAACCCATCTTAACCTAAATATGTGCTGCACCTTGATCTAATATTCTAACGAAATTATTTCAATAACTTATTCTATAAAAGTTATCTCAATGACGGTATACAAACTACAAAAAAATAGGTAAGATTCTTCGTGGTTTATCGTTTAAAAGACAGGTTCCCCTAATCAGACTAAAATACCGCCAAATTCTTTGAATTTAAAGAACATAACTGTTACTAATCAGATATTAGCTTTTTATTAAAGGTATAATAGGGTATCTAATCCTAATTTATTTCCTTTGCTTATTAACTCATTAATTAAACCATATTAATCTATTCATCTCTTAAAAACTGATTTCACCCTCTATAAGACCAAAAAAATTATTAGCAACATAAAAGTTAAATATCAAACTTTGCTTACTCTCCCTTCAAGTATAACCGCGACTGCTGGCACAAAACTTAGCCAGAGACAAATTCAGTTTACTTTATCCAGCTTACACTGATACAAAAAATATTACACACTGAGACTCACCCAAGCACAGGATTTTTAACCCTGCCTACCCTGGAACACTAAAAATTTTCATATGTTATTAACTGAAAAGCAAGCACTCAAAGCAAGAATCAAACTCATATTTTATACAAATTTTTCCAAAGAACAGTATGGCCCCCCCGGTGGCCAAAAGCAGTAAAGTAAAACGTCTAGTTATGACGATTCCCCCTTGAAATTTCACCCTGTTATATAATTATATATCATATCGCCTTACGTACGAATTGACACCAAATCTCAAGGAAAATGTAGAGCGACAGCCATACCCACTTGTGATCGCTCATAAACAGACGTTTCCATTATCGGTCCTGCTTATCTGTCTAATGCCATATACACGAACTAGGGTCATACGTACACACGCCGAATGAGATCAGGTCCTTATACTGCAGGGTCCTATGCGGTCATATCTCGTATGGAAGGGGGGTGCGGCTAGGCCTGTGAACCCCTTCACACATGCTCTCAACGGCTGTGTTCCCGGGGTCCACAGGAGCCTTACCTCTGGATCGGCCCCATAATTGTTCGTCTAAAATGGTTCTTATGCCAGTTCTTCTGGTTAATATACAGGAGGTCTATGTCAGGTTTATCTCATGTATACATAGTGGCCCCTATTGTAACTGGCTAGTGTATTGGAAAAGAAATTTTATTTTAACCAAAGTTAACTGATTTATTTAGTTTCATCAACTGATTTACAAAAAAAAAATATACAGTAACTTTGATCTAGACGATTTTTAGGTCTCAAAATTATTTTTTATTTTTTCGGAGCCACTTCGCCCCAAACCGATACAACTTTTTTAGATCCACTTTCAAAACCGTCCGCGTTCAAGCAGGATAAGATTTTCCATAAAAAAAAAATAATAAACTTTACATAAATTTAATTTAACCCCGATAAATAAGCTAAAAAAATTAAATGTTTCCAATACACTAGCCAGCCATAATGAAGGAGCTATGTATACATGAGATAAACCTGACATAGACCTCCTGCATATTAACTAGAGGAACTGGCATAAGAACCATTTTAGTAGATCACTACAGAGTGTAATCTAGAGGTAAGGCTCCTGTGGCGGAGCTACAGGCCTAGCCGCACCCCGTTCCATAGAAGATATGAGCGTATTTAACTCTGTTTATAAAGTTTTAGACTCCCTTCTTATATATTGAAGGCTTTTCATGTGAGTTTTTACTCTGAACTACTCCCTCTCCGGGCTGAGGGGGCTATATACTAGGGAGCTTCCCTTCTCTCGACTAAGTATGCTATCTGCCCTTGCCTGCCTTAGCCCTGTGTCAGTCGGTATGTAAGGACATTGAGCTTAAATGTATACATATAACTAGCAAAAATAAGAGAAAGATTTTACTATGTAGTTTTTTTTTTCACGACCCGAAAAAAGTTTGAGCAAGGTTTTAAACCTAGCTGTAAAAAGAAATAAAAGACAATTTTTACTATCTAATCAAGCTAATAATTTTGTATAAGATAAGAGAAATAAACGGAGTTTAACCGCTTTAAGCAGAGATTAGAAGTCTCCCTTATAACCTAAATCTCATAAGTTAAGCCAGTCCTAAAGGACGTCCCCTGAATGCAAATCAGAAATTTTTTTTAAACTATGGCCTATCATAAATAAAATAATTATCTTCACTCAAGGGCCCCTTGTGATCACTCGTAATAAAGGCCCAAAAGAAGAATTAAAATAAAAAATAACCCCACTCCTCTTCAAGAATAAACATTAGACAACTCCAGGATTTAAGCAACAGGAAGAATAAGGGTAATCTCTACATCGAAAATCAAAAAAATTACAGCAATCACAAAAAATCGTAAAGAAAATGGTAACCGGGCAGAACCTTTAGGATCAAACCCACACTCATAGGGCGAATTTTTTTCTCGATCCATAACTGTCTTTTTAGCTAAAATAGAAGCTAAAATTATAACTACACATCTAATCAATAAAGTTAATGCAGTAATGAATGATAGAATAAGCACTGTTTTTTCTAGCTACTTTTCTAGCCCTTGTAATTGGAAGTCACATATACTAAACTATACTAAAAAAAACTAAAATTCTAAAAGGAAAAGAATCTCCATGGTAAGAGCTTAAATCTTAGGCATTTATCTGCCATTTTAGAATGAAGTGGCCGAAACTTGAAGGTATTAGACTGTAAATCTAAAAGTGAGTATAATTGCTCCTTCATTAAGCTCAAGGTTTAAAAGATTTTTACTTTTATTGAAAGCTTTGAAGGCTTTTAGTTTTATTAACTTAAAACCTTTATAACTTTAACAAATAAGACACCTAATATGAAACCATATATGGTAGGGAATTTCACCTTATCCTAGAAGATCAAAACTTCTCGTGCCTATACACTAACATATACAATAAATCTCAGTGAATACTCACATTTTTAGATTTGCAATCTAACGTCTTAACAATTCCACTATGAGATTTTAAATGCAACGATGGTTTTTCTCAACAAATCATAAAGATATCGGAACTTTATATTTTATTCTTTCACTTCACTGTATTATTTATGATAAACCTACTAAAAAATGTCTATCGATTTATATTTAATACAAACACAAGCAGTGGCAGATTCAGTCTTAAACACATAGGCCCATACTCACATACACACATATACACAAACATACAAAATACCATAGCTTTTTCGCAAGAAAGCTGCTTTTCCCTGTAAAAGCAGCGTGGGGGACCGAAGGAAGCCTCATACAGGGTACCGCGCGAGATTAGTTACCCTCATGGTGAAGGCGTAGGGACTGACAAAATATAAGCGTTTTCAAATTTTAAGTTGATGTGTGCCATAGAGTAGTTGCTGTAGTGTTTGAAAGTTACCTATATTTTTTTCAGCTAGCTCCTCCAAAGTTTATGTACAGTACTTATCTTTTTATTTATTTGTTTTTTATTACATCAGAGACTGGGTAGGCAGGGAGTGGCTGGCTGTAACTCCTGATGCTTCTGTATGGCCTATTTCGAGTCATTTGACACCTGCTTTCTTGAGAACTAAGTGAGGAAAATTCATTTGCCTGTGTATTAAGTTGCAATTCTGTTTGGAACATTATAAGTTGTACATTGTCATTTTTGTGATAAAATGTCATCCAGCACACATTTCATCTACCTTTTGTCACAGTGACTGTAGTTACCTTGTGTGTAATACTGTACAGGTCAGTTACTTTTTAAAGTTACGTATCCCTCTAAATAGGTGAAGGAGAATACTAATGCTATCAGAAATATCCTTTCTGTCTTCATTAGCATTTGAAAGAGGATAGAGCACGGATTGGAAAAACCCTCTCATTGTATTGGCATAGGGGTATGGCAACCTCACTGTCTCCTGCTTATGGTGCAAAGAGCTTTTTTGCTAATGTGACACAAGACTGTAGAGACAGTAGAATTGAGAATTCCTGCGCTTGAGGAACTCCTCTGCGGCTTTGCTAGCTCAAGATTGTTTTATTATGATTAAGAGAGATTTCCCATACTAGACATCCTTTCCATCTTTCATGATATATTAGTGGCAGCTAGAATAGAATCAGAAATGCATCACTGTAGTAAAGGAGTCACTGTCACAGTAGGTCACAGAGCTCCCACTACAGATCTCCATACCCTGGTGATGTCTCCAAATTCTTTCCCAAAGGAAAGCCAAGGATGGTACATGGAAAGCTTCCGGTTGGCCAAGCAATACCTATGTTGCAAGCAAAGTTGGAGTGTCAGCCCTTACACGAATCCAGCACCGTGCCTTTGAAGCTGACTCTCGACCTGATCTGGTCATTAATGACTGCCATCCAGGCTATGTTGTCACAGATATGACATCACACAAGGTAAAGAACTGTTCATTGTGCCCCCTCTTTTTTTTTCTTTATGAAAAGTATTATGGCATTAATCTTTTTTTGTTTTCACTCTTTTTTGCCCGATAATGCACGTGTTTTTTTTAAGTAATTTAACCTTAATTTTTTTTCTAGTAGACTAGGGTAAGTTCAGTAATTTCAGTTTGATAAGAAATATGGTAACTTCTTGGTGCACCTGCCTATACTAAACCGTCTATATAGTATTGTGAATTGATTGGCAGAATGGTGGGCTGCAATGTTCAAAATGTTATTGAACTGGATGTTCTATAGTTATCTTACCTAATAAACCCAGGTTTGTTATATCTCTACCCTAGTTTATTAGGTACATTGTATTACCATAAGATTTCACTTATTAGATTTCATTAGTTATTCAAAAAATCAGTATGATATTACAATACAGTAAAAGAATATAAATATTTTTTAGTTTGTCAGGTACCAGTTGTCATGTGGTTGGCAGGCAGTTGTTTGCATCCAGCATATACACCGTAGATCATCTGTATGCATGATTAAAGTGTTACCTTAGGACACCTCATATTGGGAATTTACATATGTGTTAACCAACCGTTCGGCCTAACTCTGACTTCTTATGTCGTAAACACCCTCTGTAACCTCACAAGAGTACAGATATGCTTCCTGAAGGCATAATCTACTGTATAGCAGTAAAGAGTTCATAAAAACCTGACATTAACCTGTCCAATCCTGACCGACTTTTTACCCAACACCCTCAGAACCCAACCAATTTTCAACTTTTTTTGTTTTTTTTGGCTCACACCTCCGCTTTTGGTGAAAAACATCAAAATTTCATAGGGAAATCGCCCTCTTGAGCTTAGTACAGGTGTCAGTCAGCCTTACATTTTCCTTCTTTCTCAGGGTACCTGGCTAAAGAAAAGGAACTATGGAAGGGTTAACTAATTCAAGCCACTTCAATTTACGTATTTATATATTTATTTGGTACGCTTTTATGTGTAGTACAAGTCTATATTGGCTTTCACACAATAATATAGGTGATAAAAGCATTGTTCACTCACCTAAAACCCCAGCATATGGCACCTTCTTTTATGACATTACTACCTCATCACTGCTGTTTGTTTCTCCCTCTATCTTCTTTGTCCTCCACCTCAGGAATCGCTTTCACCGTGAATTTTGTCATTGGACAGACATTGGGGCAACATATCTTTACTGGCCAGGTTACTGCTAACAGGTGAATTGCCAAGAGTGGGGGGGGAGGGGGAGGTCAGGTGGGGCCAGGCAGTATCCCCACTTGACAGCAGGTAGAGGAAGGTCTCCCACATATGCCTACCAGAAATCACCCATGAATCTTGAAAAATGTGCAAATGACGGGCCTTGCAACTGACTGACGTATGATGCACGTCGATTGGTCTGTCTGCGGAAAAAAGTAGTGACATGCATCGTACGTCGGTGGGACTCAGCGGGTTAAAAAAGTTCAAAGGATTAAGAAATTGGGAAAAACTCCTCATGAATTGTGCCTGTGTGCTGTATAAATAACTTCTATGATCCTAGCAAGCTAAAGATATGCTTACTAAGGACATAGCCTATTGTGTTAAAACAGGCATAAAACTGTGCCATTATAGACATGTAAAAGGATAAATAATAGGAAGAATGTATCCACAAGGGCAGTTTCAGTTGTCAGGAACAGTGTGTGACTTGCCTGCCATACAGTCAACATGCCTTTTCCTTGCATATATTGTTCTTGGTAGCACTTTTTCTTCTTTTTTTCTTTTTTTCCCTTGCGCATTGTGAATCCATGCCTTTGGGGTCCAGGTATATAGAGGGTCTACGGGCCCAAACTTTTCTGGTAGCTATACACGTGAGACAATTACTTGATTCAGTCACACAGTTTATTAAAGATGAAGTTCATGAAAATGAGGATGGTTATAAAAAGGGGTGACTGTAACCATTTTTGGTACACATCTTTCTGGTAAGTTTGCTTATGTCTGATTTTTAATGGGTGATTCAGAATGTTTTAGCTTGTAGTGCATGTACTGCACAGTTTATTAGGGTACAATTGTTTATGTGATGTTGAAGATATGTTTTTTTTTCCTATGCCGGTAGTCATAGAACATTGACAGCATTAACTAGGGCAGTCTGAAAGATTTGTTAGTGATCTCTTTTTTGTGTTTATTTACCTAGTTGTGATATACAGGAAATGAGCTGTACTCATGGGGTCCCATCTCATTTTTTCAGCAAGTCAAATTTTGCTTTGAACTTTGTGTGTGTGTGTGTGTGTGTGTGTGTGTGTGTGTGCNTTAGTGATCTCTTTTTTGTGTTTATTTACCTAGTTGTGATATACAGGAAATGAGCTGTACTCATGGGGTCCCATCTCATTTTTTCAGCAAGTCAAATTTTGCTTTGAACTTTGTGTGTGTGTGTGTGTGTGTGTGTGTGTTCGTTCTTATCTAATTGTTCTTACCTAACTGTATCTTAACCTGGAATGAGTCAAGCTCGTACTGGCCGGTGTATTAAATCACTTTTATCATACATATCCTTAAATTTATGAATTGTTTTGCCACACACTGTTTCATTAAGTAGTGCATTCCACTGATCAGTTGCCCTATTTGGGAAACTGAATTTCCTTATGTCTTTATCACCTTTCTTTTTATGCAGTTTCTTGCAGTGTCCTCTTGCTGATGCTTCCCCATATGTTTTATACTCATTTATGTCTATTTCTCTTTCCCTGAGACACATTTATATAGCATAATCATGTCTCCTCTTTTCCTTCTCTCCTGTAGTGGTGGCAGATTCAATGTTACTAGTCTTTCTTCATAGCTTAGATCCCTTAAGCTTGGTACCCATCTTGTAGCAGCCCTTTGAACATTTTCAATCTTTATGTATTTTTTTAAATGAGGATTCCAGACTACTGATGCATACTCCAGGGTTGGTCTAATGAATGATGTGATTATCTTTCTCAGTACGTCTTCATATATGTATATGAATGCTGTTCTCATATTTGCAAGCAATGTATACATGTTCCGTAACTTCTCACTGATGTGGTCAGCCGGAGATAGTCTGTAATTGATAATCACTCCTAGGTCCTTCTTTCTTTCTGATATGTGTAGGTTTTTACTTCCTAACTTATAATCCCAATCTGGTAATTTTCTACTCTTACCAAACTTAATTACATGACACTTGTCCACATTGAATTCCATTTGCCATTTATCGCTCCATTCATCTATCTATCTATCTATTGCCAGATGCCTCAGTCCCGCACGGGGTGGCCACAAACAAATCGCCTC
>JAGKTI010025353.1:0-14010 GCA_018397915.1 Birgus latro
GTCCAAGTAGGGTTGAACCTATCGTGTAACAGCAAAAAAATAAAAAATAAAAATAAATAAATAAATAAATAAAAGCTGTCGTTGTGTGGGTTTCATTTACCTCCAAATTACAATTTGCTATAAATATACACCAAAACTTATGGCTACAGAGGTCGAGTCGTCGGCCAAAATGTTACGTTTCCTTTGACATCACTCATTTCCATCTTTCAATCACTTTATACTTTATCCCCCAGACAGTTTGTTGCAATTGCAAATTCGTAAATAAAATAATAATAAAATAAAGGAAATACGAAACTGCACTTCAATATAAGATAAATATTAGATTGAATATATTTATAATTACATCAAAACCAATACAGCTTTGTGGCATCATAACGTCAATGTTGGTGATGACGTGGGTGGAAAGACTAATCCAGCATGAACTGGGGTATTTTGAGTGGAGCAATGGACAGGAATTATTAAATAAATGAATATGAGGCGTCAGAGATCTGTAAGACAAAGCAGACGAAGGATAGAAGAGGAACAACTCTACGACAATCAGCAGAGTACGGAGGAATAATGTAGGTGGCCATGTTTATAAAATGAATGCATTACATAACTGGTAAGTTTCCTTGCCCCTTTATAATGATGTGTGCCCGAATAATTGTTTAAAGGAGGCAGGATTGAATAATGATACTACAGTAACAACAACAGCAACCACAACCACTACTACTACTACTACTTCTAAAACTACTACTGCTACTACTACTACTATCACCACTACTACCACTACTACTACTACTACTACTACTACTACTACCACCACTGCTACTACTACCACTACCACAACTACTATTACTACTACTGCTGCTGCTGCTACTACTGCTACTAATGATAATATTAATGATAATGATGATGATAATAATAATAATATCATCATCATCATCATAAAAATAATAATAATAATAATGAATGAATAAATAAATACATAAATATTACAATAACATTAAAAGTAATATCGATTATAATAAACAACAGCAAATAACATTACAGCAAATTTGTTATTTACGGTTACCTCCATACGATTTTATGTAAAATAAAAGTTTTCTTTCGTCTTGAGAAGACTACCTGTGCATTATCAACTGAAGGGTTAAACGTTACTGAAGAAATTGATAACCTTGAACAAGACGAAGGTGAAACAGTGCTCTACGACCGACTGTTTGGGAGTTATAGTGGGTGGGGAGTGGGATGATGTCGGGGGTGGGGGGGGAGGTGAATCGCTAAGCTTGATTTAACCAAACAGATATCGTTCTCTCTCGTGGGAGAAAGAATAGCGAATTCGATAATATGTAATAAACTCCAGCATTTGCATACCATATTCACAGCACGTAAGAGTGTTGAGAAATATAAATGATAAAGGAGTATACTGATCCAAAATAGATATGATAATATTTAGGAACAAAAAAATTTGCCAGAAATATATGCCACCATATATGCATACGATGATGTCTATAGTGTCCTTAGATTAAGGATGTGTTACAGAGTAAACTAGAAATATCCTCTCACTGTCGCACAAGGTGATAATCGAGCCTGGAACCATGCAGCTGCGTGTTTAACACGTAATACCTCTACAATACCAGTGTCCAAAAGTGTAAATCGAATCTCTTTGGAGGACATCCTTGTTCAAAAAATATATACGATCTTTCAAGTTATTGTCCTATGGAGAATTTGGGTCGAGGGTGTTTTAGTTAAAAACCCAATATAATAATGTGATATTACGGTTCTGAATTATAAGGGACAACATTAATTTTGCTTGTATTTGGTGATTCCCTTTATATTAAATATTTACAAGGTTCCTTAGCCATTACACATATACCTTACTGAATGATCCATAAAGATGTTAGTTTCCTGAATAGTCTCATTGGTTGGTGTTTAGTTCAATGGTGTGGAAATGAATCTGTTCATCGAATAACACGCTGCGATTATGAGGTGGCTATTGTAACGCCGTTCATAGCCTAGCTGAGGATCGACTCTGGGCCTCTCCTCTGCGATTCAGAAATTCTCCTACTCCGCAACGATAACCCTTTCCAGGATAGTTTACTCTGTAACTCTTACTTGAGACAGACAGACAGACAGAGACAGTGTTGAGGGGCGAGGGTTATTCCATTAACAAGGGGCGGGGTTTCAAGTGGCTAGGCAGGAGTGCAATAGGGGTAGGGAAGGGGAGAGATGGGGGAAATTACAGTGTCACCAATAGAGACCTAACTTTTGTGTTCCACACGTGCGTCAGGACTTAAGTCCACGGTAACACAAACAAAGCTGTCTGTCCTTTATTCCAATGTTATGTGACTAGTTGATACCCGACGGAGGGGGTGTGGCAGTAAGGTGAGGAGGGGGCGGGGTAGCACCTCGTAATTTCTGCTAATGCTTGTTTGGCTACACGTTCAAGGAATTATTTCAGGATGACGATATATTTGACTATTCGCAGTTATTAAATCAGGTGTAATATCACATTTAGCACTCAGAGAACACATATCTGCGCCAATGCCATTACCATTAAAAAGGATCCGGATCCGGATCCGTGAAGATAGGATCCCGATGCGGATCCGGATCCGCCCCTAAGTTTGATCAATTCTTTCTTGGCCATGGCCCACCCTTCCACAATATTTCATTGAAATTCTTTGACAACTTTTGGAGATATCGTCTGGACAGACCGACAGACAGACAGACAGACAAACATAGGTGAATGCATAACCCCATCTCCACCTCTAAACCACTCACCTCCACCACCGCCTGGTCTGACACAGTTGCCAGACTTGTGAAGCTATCCCTGCTGCTTCACTTCTCTGTTCGAATATTTACGGGGTTCGGAACGACGACACGACTTTTTTGGCTGACTATACATGAGAGAGCGTGATGTGAGCTAGGAGCAGGGCAGTGAAATGGCGGGGGGAAAGGGCGACATGGAGGCGATTTGTTTGTGGCCACCCATACGGGATTATGGCGTCTGTTAATAGACAGATAGATAGTTTGCTGCCTGTTATTGCTAATAATGGATGCGCCCATGCCTGACCACCTGCATGTTTACCTTGACGAGTGTGAAGCAGACAGTCAACGTACAAGCCAAAACACCGATCCACACTTGGCCCCTCAGAGGGTAGTAGAAGCTCAGCCAACTGGGTTTTATGATCGGCGTGGCCATGATGAATTTAATACCAATTTGTTCAAAGGCGAAAGTATAATCCCATCTGGAAACGTTAGAATTAAATAGGCTACGTTTGTAGATAATATAGTCTATCCATCCAGCCGTTTGAAAGAATTTGTCCTNTGGCCTATTGGATTGGGTATATTTGGGCTGTCTGGACATTGCTACTCCTCACCCCGCCCTAGGGTGGGAAAGGAGGTCCTGAATAATAATTAATAATAATGTTATTATTATTATTATTATTATTATTATTATTATTATTATTATTATAATTATAATTATTATTATTACTATTATTATTATTCTGGACCTCCTTTCCCATCCAAGGGCAGGGTGAGGAGTAGCAATGTCCAGACAGCCCAAATATACCCAGTCCAATGGGCCACGCTTCCATTCACTCATATTCAAGCGCCCGGAATCCTGTCTCTATCTGATACGCCAAAAACATTCACAACGTTCTGTAGCTTCACATAAACGTATCCGATAGAGTCGATCAGGACGCTGTCAGGTTGAGAAGGGGTGCCAAATCCCTGATCATGATCTTCTCCTCACAATATTCATCCAGCCAGCTCGACCTCTTGTCAGTTCCCTAGCCTCACCGACTTCCAAACCTCTCTTCCTCACACACTCATCCACTATATCTCCACCTTCTCCTTGGCCTACCTCGCCTCCTCCCTCCTTCAAATTCGCTCAGATACGAGGATAGTTTTTTCACCACTCTATTGTCATCCATTCTCGCCATATGACCGTACCATCTCAGTACACTCTCTTCGATTCTAGTGTCCACAGACTTCCTCACTCCACATCTTTCACGAATCACATTATTTCGTATCCAATCCACTCTCTGTACTCCACATACATTCCTCAGCAGTCCCATCTCCACTGCTCTCACTTATGACATGTCATTTTCGTATCACACCATAGTCTCACATCCATATGTTAAAGGGAACAGTAACACTCCATGCAAGCCTCGCTCAGCTGCAATGCTCAAGCCTGTTTCTTATCAGAGCCTTAATTGCACCCACTACTTTCCGTCGCACGCCCACACCGATCGTGAACCATTCGCTTAGATGCCCATTAACCCTTACACATGCTGCACTACCATCATAAAACTCTTGACAGCACCCAACAGCTTACCATCTACACCGTACATGCACATCACCTTCCACAGTCCTTCTCTGTCTGCTTTGTCCATGAATGCCCTAAACACCTTATAGTCCTATTATTATTAATAACAATATTTTATATTATTATTATTATTATTGTATATTATTATTATTATTATTATTATTATTATTATTATTATTATCATCATCATCATCATCATTATTATATTATCATCATCATTATTATCATTTTTTTATATTAATATGATTCTTCTTCTTCTTATTATTATCATTATTATTATTAGTGGTAGGTGCTTCTCTGGATGTCTGCCCTTTCTTCTCTTCCTTTCTTCCTCTTCTGTCTTCATTCCTTCATTCTTTCCAATTCCTTCTGCCTACGGGTAAGATGTCTGCCCTTTCTTCTCTTCCTTCCTTCCTCTTGTCTTCATTCCTTCATTCTTTTCCGTTCCTTCTGCCTACGGGTGATTATACATTCCCTCTTCTGTCTTTCTTTCCATCATTCTTTCCTCTTCCTTCTGCCTGTGGGTGACTACACTGAGTGACAAGCCAAATGGTTTCCAGTACACAAGGAAACCATTTACTACGCTGGGTGGTAACCATATAACCAAATTGTGGCGCCTGGTGGTTTAGTGGGTAATTAGGGAGCTCCAATCGGATTGAGCCTGTATAGGTTTATATCCAGGGGATGGTTGGGGTTTATTACTCACGTAATACCACTCAGCGAGGAGTGAGGCTGGTCACGCCCATCTTAAATGTCAGGACTAACTTGCCTAGCCCCGGGCTCCTACGCTCCTTATGGGACAACATTGAATTGGATGATGGATGGATGGTTTATCATCATCATCATCATCATCATCATTATTATTATTATTATTATTATTATTATTATTTTCATTATTACTACTATTACTATTATTATTATTATACTACAGCTGAAGGTGAAGTTCCATCTGGAAACAGTGTCAGTATTAGAGATCCTTTACATCTAGAGCTCCATCATCTTCGCATAACACCATGCATCCCTCCAGAGCATTGCATCTCCCATCGAACATTGTCAGACTACATGAGGCTGTATTATTTACAACACCATCATCATCTTCCCATACATTTATCATCCCCAGTCCTGGTGTCTACACTGGGACGACGAAGGTAACCAAGAATTATGCGCAGATAATATATTTCTATCGTAGATGAATATACAGTCTTTCTTGGAAGCACTGCCAGACTATAACATGCTGTTATTGATACATTGTTTTTTTTTTTTGCTCAGCTATAAAGAGATCACTTTTAGCAGTAGTATTAACTGAGCCCATTTCTGAACCCTTCACTATGCGATGTACTTTGTTCTGCATACTAATGTTGCATAGTAACATAAGTAACCCAAAAGTAGTGTCATTAGTGTGAAGAAGCAAAATGAGGTAATATGTACAGAATGGAGTTCCACATTTGTAGGTAGTCAGTGGAAGAATGCCCTAGACATTTGTGAACTGACGTTTTCATTCTCTAGTTACTCCACTTTAACAAGTAAAACAAAAATTAAAACATAAATTACTTTCCTCATCACTTTATGACATCAAGCAATTTCAAAAAGATATGGTTGCTCTATCTGTTGACAGTGTATAGTAGTTTTTCTTTGCTGCATGAAACTACCCTCAATTGAACTGGATGGTTGACAGTAACAGTGAATATCGTAGTGCAAAGTTAACCTTAGCTTAGTACCTCACCTCTCAAGTCGTTCTTGAATAACACCACGTGCCACTGTTGACATGAACGATTTACGAACCTCCACCTGATCTGTCATCTACAGTTAAATATAACATTAAAATGAAGAAAGAAATGAAAGCCCTAATTGATTTTTATTTCTCGTGTCTGTCATCACAAACCTCTTCAGACAAACGTTTCGAAAAAAAAGTTATGATGTAGCATTCCTTACGTCTTACAAGGATGATGCCCTTCCTAATTTGAAAGAAATTATTTCAGAAAAAAAAAAAAAGGATGAGACAAAGACTCGAAGTATAATAGTGTGTTGTTCTTCCTACGAGGAACTGAAAAAATTAATCGTCACGTTCATTTCGAGATGTCGGGACAACGGAAACACTGAGAGTAGTACAACCCTGAACACGACTACGTGTGCGCAGTCCTTGGCAAACCCCAAGTTCAACCCCTGCCCAGGACGACGCACGGTAGTACTGGGCAGTGGTAGTACTGGGCATTCTCCCCCCTCCTCCTCCTTCTACCCATGAGTAGTACTGAGCATATCCCAATATTATCTGTATAATAATGTGCATCCTCGTAAGCAATTCCTCCCCCCCGCCACCCGATCATTAGGTCACATACCATACACCCTGTCCAAATCTACGCAGGATGAAGATGTTTTAATCACGAGACCACAGACGTCCACCTTCTACGGTGGGTGGTGGGTAATGCCAGAGGGAAAGCTTGACTCTGAGTGGCCCTGACCAACTTTCACCGGGCGAAAGACTCTCTCTCTCTCTCTCTCTCTCTCTCTCTCTCTCTCTCTCTCTCTCTCTCTCTCTCTGAATTATTTTTCTTCTTTCTTCCTATTACCACAGTCAGAATCACTACACAGCTAAAATTACGACCACTAATATTACAATAACTGGAAAAGATATTTAACCAATTTAACTGGTTAAGAGCAAGAACAGTAATAGGGCAGGGTTGAACTGGGGTCTCTCTCTCTCTCTCTCTTCTGTTTTTATCTAATTTCTTCCTGTTCTTTACAGCTCAATTCAATCTACAGCTTCAATAACTACAGTTAACACCACCACCACAATTACCTGATCTAAGAAACGTCTTTCCTGCCCAGGACTACGCCAGGATTGAACTACGGCCTCTCTCTCTCTGTTTGTAAACAGTGGAGGCGGTTGCAGAGGCCTCCCACTTCTTCCCCACTTTCTTGGACTTCTAGACCTGTTTCAGCCGTCGAAGCTGACCAAGCAGCGTGTAAGAGCAGTAAGAACACAAAGACTTTAATGTACTTGTGAGGTGTTGTTGGACTTAGTTTATTTTGCCTTGTGAAAGTTGGGTTTCCCAAGCATACCTCCCCCGCGACTTGGTTTGAAGCGGACGCGCATGCGCAGTAAGGTCCAGAGTTGTCATGGCAACGGTGACGCCACCAACTTAATGCAGGGATAACCTTTATAATTACCTTCCATCACCACCGCCACCATGACGGAGGTAATTGAGAACACCAGCTCTGCTATTGAACCTTCTGGAAATAATGATGAATGTGGAAACTGTAGCACAATCAGCTCACAACAGATTGGACTAAACAATGCAGAGGGAGATAAAGAAAATAACTCCAACAGCCCTAAAACAATCAGAGGAGACGGCCAGGAAGATGTAAGATTTACCCCGTTTTTCAGCAGCTCTAAAAAACGAAAGGAAAAAAAGAGGGAGAAGCAAGAACAGCTACACCAAGAGAATACATTAAGAGAGAAAGGTCCTACTCCACTCTACTTGCCAAGAGACTCTGCCATATCAGAACAAGAATTTTTCAGCTGGACTCTCTCGCTGGCTGAATCACACCCAGACCTCAAGATAACCTGTGTAAAGGGCAAAAACAGGCCATACATTAGAGCAGAAGGAGAGGAAGATGTGACGTTCCTTACCCAGGAGGGATATAAAGGAGTCAGATTAATACCTCCAAATCCTGACGATATCATGACAAAAATTATCATCAAGAGATTTCCCCTACAGGCTAAATTGGACATTGTGCTCAACAACCCTCAAGTGCACTGGGCAAAGAGGAATACAGTTAGGGGTGAAGAAAGGGAACAAGTGGTGGCACTGTGGAAAGGGAAAGTACCTGACACTGTAAGATTCTCTCCTATTCTTTCACCCCATCCAGTAGATGTCTACAGGGAACCACCTGCTTTTTGCTTGAGGTGCAGCCGCTGGGGGCACAAGGCTCCAACCTGCAAACGGAGGGTCTGCTGCAGGTTTTGTTCTGGTGGGCATGAATCTCAGAACTGCAGGCAAAAAATCAATGCTGGCATTGAGGTACCACCACGCTGTGTGAACTGTAAAGGAGACCATAATGCCCACTCCATCGCCTGCCCAGTACCCCCTGTCCTCGCTGCTCCTGACTGGACCAGGCAAACGGGTGAATGGGGGAGCCAGTCAACTGCTGCTCTACCACCCCGACCCCTTCGACCCCAACCTGGCCCAACAAAAGATCAAAGCTCACTACCAATAACCAACCCTTCAGCTGCCGCCACTACAAATAAATATCAGGAAGCAACCCAGGTACCTCAGTGGAGACAGAGAGGGTGGGCCTGGGGAGGTGCTGCTTCTGCTGCTTCCCCCACCCTTCCACAGTCAAACACCTCAGCACTAACGACGAACAACCACCAGGCAGATGACCAGCAGCAGACACCGGTTACACCCAACAGCACCCAGCCTTGCTTTCCTACAATAGAACAGTTCAACATAATGCAAGAAAATATTGCTAAACTGATGTCAATTATGCATGAACAACAAAAGAAACAGACTGAGCTCCAGGACCAGATAAGTGTGCTAGTGACTCAACTGGCTTCAATTGTTTCAAACAAATTTGTACTAACCAATCAAACTGACGTAAGCACAACACCAAAAGAAATGGAAACCGAAAATGAGTGTAGCAATGGTAATGTCATAACTACTAGAGATGAAAATAAAACAGATGAAAAGAAACTAGACAGAAAGGTGGTAATGAGTAAGCCTGTACTGCCAAAGAACATCACTGCTAAGTTAATTAACAGTACACTAGATACTATCTCAGATGAACTAGCCCAGCGTCTCCTAGTTGAAGTTGTAAAAGCTAGAGCCCAAGCAGAAAATTTACAAAGAATGGTAGAAGAATTTAATGGCAAATCAGCATTGAACAATGGATAGGTCTAGACAGGATGTGGGAACAGGTATTAAGATATTATGTTGGAACATTAATGGAATATATCAGCGGCTTGTAGATCTTCAGTATTCTGCTTTGTCTCATGATGTTGATATAATATGTCTTCAGGAAACTAGAGTAAATGAATCTTTTTGTCCTAGGTTCAGAGATTATATTCCACACGTTCACAGTTGCACTGAAAATTCTGCTAGAGGATTAGTTACATATGTCAAAAAGTCTATTCCTGTGGGAAGATTTTATTGTTCTTTTGGTCTAAACACTGAAAATATTTCTCTAAAAATACATCTAGACAATTACATCATTAATATAGTAAATTTGTATGTTCCAAGTAATAGCTTGGACCCACATGACTTTCCTGATTTCTTGTATGAGGAGAAGACTCTTATGATGGGCGACTTAAACGCCAATCATGAGGCCTTGTCCTCACCTAACAGCCATAATCTCACTAATACCAATGGACGTCGATGGTATAACTATGTTAATTCTTGTAATGAATTAAGACTAATAGGTCAGCCTGAACCGACACATATTTTAGGAGGTAGACTAGATTATGTTTGTTTGTACAATGAACCTTATCGAACTTGTTCTGTGCAACAAATCAATCTTTTTTCTGATCACTCTGCATTGTTAACAACACTTGATGTTAAAAAAAGGCAAGTTTCTGGCTGGAGGAAGAGGCTACAATTACCTGTAAAAGATAGAGGGAAATTTTTAGAGAATATGAATAATTGGTTTGAAGCTTACCCAAAAAATTACACCATTAACTCTTTACTAAATGATCTAACTAAATTTACTGAACAACTTCTGTCACAGCAGGACAGAACCAAAACAAAGAATAAACACAAAACTAAAAGTAGAAATATTGGTAATAGTAATAAGAACTTCTGGAAGAAATGGTATAAAGATGACAAAGAGGTTCAAGTTACAGAAAATGTCCTCAAGGTAGCAAAACAGTACTGGAAGGATGATAGGTCAGACATTAATCTAAATATTTTAAAGACCTGTGCTGAAAGAGCAAGACAGGCGAAAATTAGAGCTAGAGAAAAATACTGGGTAGAATTTCTGAACAATATTGACAAAGACACATCATTAGCTATCATTTGGAAAAAAATTAACATAGCCAGAGGTGTTAAAAATCAAACCTCAGCTCATCCTAATCCACAAGAGTATGCTCAAACCCTCATGAATGAATGGGCGTCAGCTTCCAAGTTCACCAACCTCCCTCTCAGAATACAGAATAAACTAACACCAAAGCTACACTTCTTTCACCAACAACTTGAACAAGCAGTAGCACTGAAGGATGACACTTGTAAAGAAATAACCTCATTTGAACTTAAAAGAACCTTGAAAAACAATAAATTTAGTGCCCCAGGTGAAGATGGCATAACCTATCCCATTCTTAGTGCTATGGCTGAAGTAAAGGGCAACCCACTGCTCAGTATCTTTAATCTTAGCTACCAAACTGGTAAAATTCCCACTGAATGGAAAAGAGCTGTCATAGTTCCTGTTCCTAAGGCAAGTTCTGTGACAGCCATGAGACCTATTTCCTTATTGTCTTGCTTCTGTAAAACACTTGAAAGAATAATTCTAAACAGGTTGTTACATAAAGTTAGGCATTTATTAAGCCCAAATCTTAATGGTTACATTTCTGGCAGAAATACAACATCATGTATTATATCATATCTTGCAAATTCCAATAGTAAATTTTCACTATTTCTAGACTTAAAGGGTGCCTTTGATGTGGCTAATCATGATATAATACTTAATGAGTTGGTGAATTTTGGTGTGAAAGGTAAACTACTTGGCTGGATTAAAGACTATCTTTGCCACAGAACTGCTTATGTTGTTTTTCAAGGAAAGAAATCTAACACATTTGAGCTTGAACTTGGTACCCCACAGGGAGGGGTGTTAAGTCCCACACTATTCAATATTTTGATGAATAAAATAGTAAGTTTAAAATTCCCAAATGGTGTGAGCTGCATTAGTTATGCAGATGATATTTTAATTCAGGCCAAGAATCATCGTGATATGCAAAAATCACTAGATTTATTGGGAGAGATGTGTGATGAGCTAGGCTTAATTATATCAGCCGAAAAGACCAAATACATAACAAAAGGGTCCAATTATGTAAATCCTCTTTACTTGCAAGGGAGTCCACTGAAAAGAGTTGACTTTATTAAATATTTAGGAGTATATGTTGGGAATATTAGGGGAAAGAATGCTGAATTTGATTTGGTCATGACAACATGTATGAAAAGGCTTAGGCCTCTTAGAGTGATGTCTTGGAAGGGTCTGGGGGCCTCTATTCCAGTTTTAAAAATGATGTATATTGCATATATAAGATCAGTCATTGATTATCACGCTCCAGTTCTCTCTTGTTTGCCTGCTGATAAACTTAACAAGCTTGACACAATACAGAATGAAGCAATGAGACTAATTCTAGCATGCCCAAAGAATGTTAAAGTGTCTAATCTTAGACTAGAATTAGGGTTATCTTCTATCCCAGAACGGATTAAGGAGATAAATACACTAACAGGAGTCAGAGCACTGAGAGACAAGAGAGACACACTACCTAAAACAGAACTCTTAAATTTATTAAGGCTAGAAGATTTGACTGGCAGGGACTGGACTCATATAACTGCTGCAAACCTTGTCAACTTCCAAATGACAGATCATCATTTAGGAGACTGGGACTGGGGTGAACCACTGCCGCCCTGGGAGGAGAGACCACTAGACATCGCCTTCACTAAATTAGACACAAAAAAAGCTGACCTTCTGCCGTATACACTCAAAGATGACTTTATGACACTTATATCAAGTCTGGCAGGGGAAGATAAAGACCAAGTGTACTGTGACGGTTCTCTTCACACAGAGACTGGACGTGCTGGGGCTGCTGTCACCATTGTAAGTGGGGGCAGCTTTGTTCATGGAGCTGAGACACTCACAAGGCTACATGACTGGGCTTCATCCACCCAGTGCGAACTTGTAGCACTTGTGAATGGACTGGAACAAGTTTGTCTGAGGAAACAAGATGCGATCATCTTAACAGACAGCATGTCTGCTCTGCAGTCTCTCTCTGACCCTCACCCCACATACCCTGACCTTGTTCACAGGATCAGGCGGATTGTGGCAGAGCTTAGGGAGATCAGTGTAAAGGTCAAATTTGTTTGGATCCCCTCACATGTTGGAATTCCGGGTAATGAAAGAGCTGACATTTTAGCCAAGGAGGCTTCTAACAACGACACTTGTGACTATGACCTGGGACTTTCACTTAGACAACTTAAAAGAAAGATCTTGACCATACAAAAAGAAAGGGTGACTGACCTTAGACTCAGAGAACATGACACCAGCACTTCCATACACTACTACAACACAGTTGCACTGACGACAAGTTACGTATATGGCAGACATACAAGTAGGTGGGTTGACTCTGTACATGCAAGAATAAGGCTTGGCTACTGTTACCCCTGGGAACTGGGTTGGCAGGTTGATGAGGAGATGAGGAAGTGCAAAGTATGTGAACAACCCAACAAACACACTTTGAAGCATTATTTATTGGAATGTCCACTCATATGTGAGTACAGGAATGCTCAGTTTAAGACAATAGAGAGTCAGGCAAAATTTAAGTTAGAAAATGATATTGTCAGAAAAATACTGAGGAAATACAAATTATTTGCCTCTCCTCAGTAACACAACAATTGCCCCTAAAATATACTTATCCCAATACAACTATTATCAGTTTGTCAACTTGAGAACTTATTTCATATGTGTGTGATCAGTTCGTCCAACTCTTTCACCTTATGTTTATTGATACTATAAAATGAGTTATATTTATGTTGATATACTATTGTAAGACTTTTGTAATGCAGATAGGAATGCATCTCGCTGAGATACTGCCTTCCTTTTGGATACCCCTTTTAAATTCTTTGTATGATGCTCTATCTATGTATTCTTTTGACGCCGCCCCTTCACAGGATGAGGTGTGGGGTGTCCAATAAACTAGCCCCACTGGGGTCAAATCAATCTCTCTCTCTCTCTCTCTCTCTCTCTCTCTCTCTCTCTCTCTCTCTTACTTTGTCACCACCAGTAGTGCTGTAACTGATACGATTCGCCGAAACCACATATCGCCGGTATTTGCATTTTTCCGATTCAGCAGCGACACCGATATTTACTAATTTATCAGGATATTCGATATGGACGGAAGAAACATTAACAAGACTTTTATCGAGTATTTCTGTCATTGTTTTACCTGATTCTCTGTGAAAGAATGTTGTTACCCTGACATGTTTGGTTTAATTGTCGTACTCAGAATTATTTAATGTTCATAATAAGCGGACGAGAGAGAGAGAGAGAGAGAAAACTGAAGGCCTAAAGGAGCAAGTTGAGATTAAGGTATACTGTGTACTTGTATTGGTGCTGTGGAAGTGATGGTCGTGTAGGTACACTCACAGGCGAAATAAGTGCGAGATGCCCGCACCTATTTGTTACTGTATTCTTTATCTATTCGTAATCACTGGAGTCTAAATAAGAAGTGATTTGCTGCATATAATAAGGAAGAAGACAGTAGATGGTGGCAATAAGAGGACAGTAAGACATGGAATGAACGACATTTGGCTCAGCATAAACAGTGGAACAAAACTTTACTTGAAGGAAAAAAGTTACATATAGATCTTGCCTAGACTTCTTCATTACAACTTTGTACATACATGGCTTGCAGTTTAGTCCTTGTGTGTGTGTGTGTGTGTGTGTGTGTGTGTGTGTGTGTGTGTGTGTGTGTGTGTGTGTGT
>JAGKTI010025354.1:0-14010 GCA_018397915.1 Birgus latro
TCCAAGCCATTTGGAATAAATTCTCCTGAGCTGAAAATATAATGTGGAGATTGAAAGCTAACTGTACAAAAATTAAAATGTTCATTCGTCCAATCACCAACCCGCCTCCATGATGACAGCACCACTGTTAACGAGCCAGCGTTTAGTTGCAAAATTTGGTTCAGGAGTGTGACTACAATGTTTTTAAAATGTATTTATTTGACAGCCGTTCCTGAGCCAGCGTTTTTTCTTTTTTTTACCAGTTCGTTTCTAGGGCGTTTTTTATATATTTTTCCTACTACTCAACGACTTTATTCAGTTTTAGAGAGTGCTTTAATAGAGACTAGGACGGACAGTGAAGGCTAAATCTAACCCCCTTCCCCTTAAAAAAAAAAAAAAAAAAAAAAACTAACAGCGCCACTCTGACGAAATCTGGTGCTGTAACTGACCTTGGATGGATTTCTGCAGTTCTGTCCCAGTTAAATGACGATGAAAAAGAAAAAGACAAAGAATGCCAACACAACTTACCCCTTCCAAGCAGACCGTGTTTTGTGGACACTACTCCTCCACACTCAGTCCCTGTTGTACATCTGTTGTCTTCTACTATACTGGTGAGTGATAACAATGAACATCCCTTAACATCCTGCGGGAAAATTCAGCTAATACGTAAGGCCTTTGATACACAGCATTGGTTATAGATTTTAAAGCATTCCATCTGTTTCCACTGAACCATCCAGGGATGGTCGCACCCTAAAGATCAAAGGCAGCCAGCCACTGAAGCAAGTCCACGGTCTAAGGAGATAACCCTCCGACGGAACCTGGCTACCACAGCTCACCTGGGACTCCTCGAGAACCCCATTACAGTTCACATTAAACTTGTCGATAACAGCCAACAGTTTACCTTGACAGCAATTAACTTTNAAATGCCCCCACCATCCGCCCCTCTCCCGGTGACGACTCAAAGAGCTGCCTGGAACCACTGTCTGACTCACTCCTTCTTCATTTCTGTAACATTCGCGGCCTTTCCTCTAACTTTCACGCTGTCGAGCACCACCTCTTCTCCTCTAAACCTCACCTTCTCTTTCTCACTGAGACTCAGCTGTCTGAGGCAACTGACAGCAAACCCTTTTCTGTATCCTCCTACTTTCTCTATTCTCGTTTCAAAGCCAAAGGTGGCTGTTGCGTATATGTACGCAACGATCTATCTTGCTCTCGTGTTCCTGAACTTGATTCTTCTGAATTCTCTACTCTCTGGCTTCGGCTTTCCTGTCATTCTCTGACTAAATATATCTGTGCTGTTTACTTATCTCCTAATTCTACTGACTATCAAAAATTCTTCGACTATCTTACTTCTACGATGGAACACATTCTATCCATTTCTCCTTTCGCTGAAATCTCCACTCTAGGAGATTTCAATGTTCACCACCACCTTTGGCTCTCCTCTCCTTTCACTGATCCACCTGGTGAACAAGCCTACATCTTTTCTATCCTTAATGACCTAGAGCAGCTTGTACAGCACCCTACCCGTATCCCTGACCGCCATGGAGAGAGTTCCAACATACTTGACCTCTTCCTTACAACTACAGTAATCCTTCTGCTTACACTGTTAATCTTTCCTCTCCGTTGGGCTTTTCCGATCACAACCTTGTTACCTTAACCTGTCTTATCGCTCTGGTGCGGCCTGTGGACCCTCCAAAGAAACGTCAACTGTGGCACTTTGGAGCTGCAGATTGGGAGGCTCTCAGGCAGTACTTCTGAGTGTGCTTTGCGCATTATGGAGGTTATTCTCTTGGACATGGAAGCATACATTCCCTTCTCATACCCTTTGACTAATGCAAGAAAGCCTTGGTTTAATCACGCTTGCTCTAATGCTGTCCGCAACAAGGCTAAGGCCTATAAAAGGTATCGGAGCCAACCCACCCCTGAATCACATCTTGTTTATGTTTCTGCTCGGAATCCTCCATCGCTCTGTTAAAAATAATTTCATCTGTACTAAATGTTCTCAACTCTCCAACTCGAATTCTTCTCGCTCCTTCTGGCATCTTGCCAAAAACCTTTCTAACAACTTTACCTCATCATCCTTCCCTCCTCTTTTCTACTCTGATGGCTCTGTAGCTATTTCTTCTACTGATAAAGCAGATCTCTTCGCTCAGACTTTCTCTTCCAATTCCATCTTAGACGATTCCGCTGCTGTTCCTCCATCACTTCCCTCCTCTGACTTCCTCATAGCTGACATTATAATTTCTTCAGCTGATGTATTTTCTGCCTTCACTGGCCTCAGTACTAACAAAGTATATGGGCCTGTTGGAGTCCCTCCTGTTGTCCTCAAGAACTGTGCTTCTGTGCTTACACCCTGCCTTGGTAAACTCTTTCGCCTTTGTCTGTCAACTTGTACCTTTCCTTTTTGCTGGAAGTTTGCTTTCATTCAGCCAGTCCCAAAGAAGGGTGACCAATCCCAACCCTCTAACTATAGCCCGATTGCTTTAACATCCTGTGTCTCAAAAGTTTTCGAGTCAATTCTTAACAGAAAAATTTTAAAGCATCTTTCCTGTCACAGCCTTCTTTCTGATCGTCAGTATGGGTTCCGTCAGGGACGCTCCACTGGCTATCTTCTCACCTACCTTTCAGACTCCTGGTCATCCTCCTTTCGGGACTTTGGCGAAAGTTTTGCCATTGCACTTGACATCTCAAAGGCTTTCGATCGAGCCTGGCATAAATCTTTTAATATGACAGGCTGATGGCGATTACTGATAACATAATTCTACTCACGTGCGAGTCGCTGGTTACCATCACCAAAAATGAGGAAACCCTACCCCAGGTCCGTACTTTCCTGATAGGCAAGTAAAGAATGAGATGATGGATGAATGGACGGATATTATGTTTCGCTTCTAAATGATTTCCTTGTAGAAATATGGTGTAATAATGCAATTCGGAATTTTTGCCCCTCTCGGAAGGATGACGTCTGAGTTTAGCATTTTGATGCTACCTTGCGACAGTTAAATTCACCTATGAATGACGGTTCATATTAATGAAGACTGTGTCAGAAGTTTTTCTTAAGGTGAATAAAATCTAATGGAGACAGCATGATTAAAAAAGAAGTACGTCTGGTGCTGCAGGAAGTGTAAATAAGAAATCAAACATCGTAGCTCTAGCCCGAAGAACCTCAGTTTGACTGTCAGACCGATAAAACTTCCTTTTTGTTTCTCCTCATGCAGCTGTATAATTGGCAACACATTCAGTATACAAATGTGGCTGGTGGCGAGTATGGGAAATTTGGGACTTGCCAAAATAACCTGCCTGCCTCAAAGACTCTCGATAGTAAATTTCTTTCCTTATCTTCTGAGAGATAACTTTGCTCAAAGAACGGTTAATTATTCTCCCTGAAAAATGCGTTAGTATTTTAGCGTTGTAGTTATAATTTGCTTTCTATGGGAGCCTGGAATTATCGAAGGGGAAATGAAATAATTCCCTAGAGGACTTAAAATAACCTTGACAAAATCCTGTTGCCAAAGTTACCGTATTTACGAAACACTTTCTCATTACATTACGTGTCAAGTTAGCAGAAAAGTTTAGTTCGAGTTTACCTTATTAGCTCGGTGAAAGTTTGAGTTGGGTGCACACTTACCCATAGCCAGGATGCGATGAGGTGAAGCAGAATCAATATAAATGGAAAACATCACATCTTTCAACCAGAAAGCACTCAGAGAGCGCATGCCTTCACTACAGCAAGTATAATCTATGATTTACTTATTAAATTCCTTCTTTCGTCGTTTGCTGAGGTAATCAGTTCTACGGACTTATCTGCCCTCTGTACACAATCCGAGACAAGGCAATGCTCTGCCTACACCAATCTACTGTATGAATAATTCCTGCATCCGGAACCGGATTCATCTGAAAATCGAATAAACTCATCTTTGACCGAATGCCAACCTATTCACCAGATTTCATTGATATCCTACTACATCTTTTTGAGGTACCATGTCCACAGAGAGACAGACAGACAGACACGGGTGAATACTTGTGCAGTCAGAGAAAGTTCCGCATTACCCACTATTCGGAGCATTGGTAGTCGACGAATAGTCACGAAGCAACAGCCAGACCCCACATGTCTGATAACTGTGAGTGGGAGGGAGGGTGGCCCATGGAGGTATAATTATACCTCCAAGGGGTGGCCGGGGGAGGGAGGGTTTGGAGAGTTGCTCACGTCACTCTATCAATAGCCAATGATAATGCGTCCGACTTGTTCTCAAAGTGCAAAAGCGGTGTGTTGCTTGTATGGCATTACACTGTTCTCTGAGTCTGTCTACATTACTGCATATACCGTATAGTACATTTTTACTGTTAAAGGTATGCATCTTTGCTTTCGTTTTGCAATGTTCAATTGGGATGATAGTTACAGAGATTGATCTTATAATTAGGACTTGCCATGTTATTCTCTCTGCAGGAAAAAGAAGTCTATTAATCGCTCATATAGATTTTTTTTAATTTCTTATAATACTGTACCCTAGGCTCTAAGTTCGAGATGAATAATTACCAGAACAACACCGGAAATATTTGGAGGCGGATGTTTATAGTGAGATGACAGAATTTTCATGTTAAAGTCGAGAGGGAATGAAAGCATATAAACGTCTGTCCGAAACCAGCAAACTTCCATAGGTTTCCTGGCAACACTAACTCTACAGATATCTACGTAATTTTTTAAATAATATGCTAGGAACATATTGTCATCTATCCCTACTAAATTAACTCAAACACACCGTCCAAGTCATACACTCCAGACTTACACGTGATTCCCAACTTATCACCAAACCCTCCTCCGCCCCCAATCCCCCGCCTCCCCCTCCTTCACACTCACAGTTACCAGACACATGAGGTATTGCTGCCGCTTCACATTCACCCGCCTCACACCAGTGCTTCGAGAGGTGGGTAATGCGGGACTTTCCCTGACTGTACATGGCCTCCTCCAACTTTATTAGCGGAGGACTTAATACAGTACTTTTATCATTATCACCGCCAACGTTATTATCTTAATCAAAATCATCATCATTATCATCATCAAAATCGTCCCGTACCTTTTTCTTATATCCTATTAATACACGGGTTGGATGGGGGGGGGGGGGGTGCGAAGCAAACACAGTGACTAGGGAAGCGAGCCCTACATCGGTTCAGTTATTATTTGTGCCTTGGAAGTACCTGATTCCGCCCATGTAATATTTTGTCGCATGAATAAAGTATTAGTTTATTTCGATGTTTTTCAACACTGTACTGCAAGAAATACTTCCAAAGTTGAACACAATAGTCTGGCTGCAATAAGACTGAAATGCTTACAGTCACCAGTCCAGCATTAGTAGCAGTCTGAATATAACACAGCAGATGGCAGACCAAGGTTACCCTCTTCAGCAGTCCACCATTCTTCTTTTGTATTATAGACAATGAAATATATAAGTGAAGAAGAAAAAGCCCATTTGCTTAAGTATGTGGATGAGTCATTGACACAAAAGTCAAGAGAGAACCGTACTGTACTATAATGAGTGTACTCGCAGTATACAAGGCGAAACAGAGAGGATTATGGAAGAAAGTGAGGGAAAAGTCAGAGCGAGAGAAAAACAAAACTAAGCAATGCTAAATGAGTATGAGCTTCTCAAGGCCACCATTCTTCTCCTAGAGCTATCAATAGTGGTGTTCCTCAGGGCTCTGTCCCATCACCAGATCTCTTTTGTTCATCAGTGACCTTCTAAGCCGTACATCTAACCCTATCCACTCATACGCTGATGACTCCACCCTTCACCTTTCCATTCGCTTCCTACAAGTCCATTTCGGTAGTTACCGCAACAAACAGGGGGTGAGGCTATGGCACACCTAATGTCTGATTTGCCTCATAACTCTGATTGTGGTAAAAGTAATCTTGTTGTTTTTAATACATCAGAAACTCAGTTCTTACATCTATCTACCCGACAAAATCTTCCACAGCAGTACCCTCTAATTTTCAACAATATCCAGCTTAATCCTGCATCATCTTTAAACATACCTGGGGTTTCATTCTCTTAAGATTTATCTTGGAAAGAACATATTACCTCTCTCGTAAAATCTGCTTCCAAGAGATTAGATGTTGTAAGCTGTCTCCGTGCCTTCTTTACCCTTGCACAGTTGTTGACTTTATACACGGGTTTTATTCTCCATTGTGAAGAGTACAACTCTCATGTGTGGGAAGGCTCCCCAAATACAGCATTTTCAATAAGGTGGAGTCAAAAGCTTTTCTTCTCATCAACTCTCCTCCTCTTACTAGCTCCCTTCAGTCTCTGTATCTTCGCCGCACTGTTGCATCTTTATCTCTTTTCCATCGCTACCTCTGAACTGTTTGCTTGCATCCCTGCTCTACTACAGCGACCGCGTATCACTCATGTAACAACAAGCTCTTATCCTTTTTCTGTCCAGTTCTCAAATGCAGGAGTTAACCGGTACTCCCCGTCCTTCGTGTATGCAACAGGTCAGCTCTGGAACTGTCTCCCTTTGTCTCTGTTTCCTACTGCCTATGATTTCCAGTCTTTCTAACGCAGTGTGTCCAGGCATCTCGAACTGAACAGCTCTTGAATTCGGCTCTCTTATCTTATTATTATTATTATTATTATTATTTTTGAAGGGAACAATTTACAGGCTTCTGGCCTTTGGTTCCTTCTTCCTTTCATTAAAACACAGTTAAAATCCATGCATGTGGATAGCATACAAAAAGTGTTTCGTTATCATTATTGAGGGCAAGTACTGAGGTGGAAGTTTGTCAACCAGTAAGGATAAAGAAGCATGGCGGAAGTGAAAGCAGATACAATAGTCAAAGAGAAGACGAACAAGCATATGAACAGAATTAAAATCTTGTTGGCAAAGAAAGAGGAAGTATGATTTCAGCAAGATTTGTGCAAAGGGAGAAAGGTATATGAAGAAATTGTAAGCAAACAAAAACAAGTTTTAAAGTCGAAATTGCTTTGGAAGGAAGAGCAATAATTTTGAAATTAAAGTGAACAAAAGTGAAAAATGTAAGGCATTAGCATGGTGTGGTGTTTACAAATGGAGGGAGAGCAGAATATGGAAAGACTATTTTGAGAAATTGATGACTTGGAATGACGAAAGCAGAGCGGCTGCATACAAGACTGGGTTGGGTGTCGCACAACACAAGACTCTGGTTACCGAGAGTGTGTCAGTGGTAGAAGTGAAGAGAGGTGTAAATGGTTGACGAACAGGATGGCAACAAGTGTGGATGAGATACAAGCAGAAGGGATCAAATGTAATGGACAGAATGTAGTCAAGTTTGTGGAAAAAATGCCCGAAACACTGAATTAACAGTTGTATCAGTGGTGCTCAAGCAGACTATGTGTGAGTGCTTTTGTATAAGTAAAGGTGATTGAAGTAGAGTTAATAAATAATGTCGTTCAGTAACTGCCAAGAGCTCGGTGAAACTTATAAAAGAATAATGACAGAAAATGAAACACAATTGTCATATTGTCAAGTAACTAACGAACTGGGCGATTGTGAGGTCTTAGAAAATGTGTCAATTTAATACTGGCAGTAAGGTGGACGGTGAAGAACACGCACGAAGGATGCAAGATAGGTACGCATTAGTTGAGGTTGAAAACACATTCGGCAGAGTAAACAGGTTCACTGTAGGCTTTATGTATGTATGGGGTGGTAGAGAAACTGCTGAATGCTGGAAAGGTAGACATGATAAGTCAGTGTATGACTAAACACTCAGAGAAGGCAAAATAATAATAATAATAATAATAATAATAATAATAATAATAATAATAATAATCTACCTATCTATCTATTGCCAGACGCCTCAATTCCGTAAGGGATGGGCACAAACAAATCGCCTCCATGTCGCCCTGTCCAATGCCACTTCACTGCCTTGCTCCCAGCTCACACCCCCATCTCTCATATACCTCTCCACTCCATCCCTTCATCTCATCCTCTGCCTCTCCCTGCCTCTCTCCCCTTCCACCTCACCCACATGCACACTCCCCGTTAGTCTCTTGCTCTCCATCCTCTCCACATGGCCAAACCAACTCAATGTATTTCTCCTAACGCCTTCTATCACACCCACATCCATATCACATAATAATAATAATAATAACAATAACAATAGAATAATAATAATAGTAGTAAGAATAATAATGATAGTAATAACAATAATAATAATAATAACAATAATAATAGTAGTAGTAGTAGTAGTAAAGTAGATAATTTCTTCCTGGGCATTCAGAAATGGAAATGGCAGACCCAGTCTTGCGATATGTATGTCAAGTTCGTTGCAATCCGTGTGTTCACTTTCCCCTATTATGTTTTAGGGAGGGCTTACCCTCCGAGAAATATTAGGGTATGTCGCTGCCCAAACATGGCAATACGGATGAGAGTACATTGTACAACATGTACTAAGATATCGAAGCCATATCTGCAGGCGGTTCACATTTTCTGAACATTTTTTATTTCCTGAGGGGGACTGACCTTCCGGAAATTTATGGATGGAAAACTATAACGGAAAACTTTCTCAGTATTCAAACGTACTCACCTGAGGAATAGAATTCAAATCATTCCCCCATTTCTGATCATTTATATATATATATATATTTTTTTTTTTTGGGGGGGGGGCTCTGGTTCTCCTAAGATTCATGGTGGGGGTTCACCCTCCCCAAGTATGGCATTACTGATGAGAGTCCATTGTACAACATGTACTAAGATATCAATATTATATCTGCCCTCCTTTCACAATTTCTGAAATTTTTTTATCAAGTGGGGGGCTGGCCCTTCTAAAAACAATGGTTGGACCATTCTATATACTGAAAGCTCTTCGGAGTAACCAGACTAATTCACCTGAGAAGTATCATGTAGACCTTTCTACCATTTCTTAGCATTTTTTTTTTTTTTTTTTTTTTGGTATCGGACTAACCACCCCCAAAATCCTTGGGATTAGGGGGTCATGCTCCTCAAATATCGCAGTGTAGTTTCGTCTGCTGCATGGAACTGCATAACCATTCCCGTGATATGGATGTCACTTGCGTTGAAATTTAAGTGCTTACTTTCCTTTGTGTCTGATTTATTTTGGGGGGAGGGGCTGACACCCCAAGAATCACTGGGATTCGTGATCTCAGAATACCACATAACTGGTGAGAGTCCATTGCACAGTATGTACTAAGATATCACAGCCATATCTGCACCCCTTCCACTGTTTTGTATCCTTTATAAGGGTTGGAGCGGGACTGACCCTCCTAAAATAATTGGGGAAAATTTTAAATTGTGGAATTCATTATCAAAAACAAGGCGAACTGACTTGCGAAGGTTCATTGAAATGCATCTGCTCACCTTCCACAAACTGAAAATGCATATACCAGTAGCTGGTGCTAAACTGTCGTTACCATTAGTAATTCAACATGCAAATAACAACACCAGAGCCAAACCGTGTTTGTGTAGTGGGGTGGGCAGGGCAGAGGCTGGGGATGTAGTCAAAAGACGTTAATGCCTGTAATTATGGAAAGTTAATCTGGTAATGCCCTTGTTTTTGCTGTCCTTGATGAATGATCGTGATAAATTGTCTGGCTGATGGCTTACAGCTCACAAATAGTTAATCCTTATCATCATCATCATCATCATCACCATAACCTCACTCCCACTTATGGAGTAGAATGTAATATAAAAATGAATGCTTCTAAGTAGTTCTGCATTTTGTTATGATTGTTGTTATTATTTATTAATCCTGTGAAGCAGGATGGTATCATTTTAGGCAACGCACCCTGTACAGTTGCCCGAGATCCGGCATGTTTGTGTGTGTGTGTGTGTGTGTGTGTGTGTGTGTGTGTGTGTGTGTGTGTGTGTGTGTGACTTAACCCCCAAACGATAGCATGTTGTGGTTCCTTTCCGAGTCATTACTGAAAGTAATTTTTGTACTCAGCACATTTCGTCTATCATTAATCTGAGTAACTGGAATGAGAAAAAAGGAGCACATGTTAAATGATCATCGGTTAAGAGTCATTCCTTGTTTTACTTATAGTTTTAAGTCACTGGTTTTGCATCAGTTCCACAGATACTGGGAGCTGTACATTTTGGGTGGAATTCTTATGGGATAAGGAAATTTTCCAGCTCCTCTTCCTTGCTGGTTGACTCCGGCATACAGCAGGAATACTCGACAAGGTGAATGTCCAATATAACAGCCTAACAAAACCCGAAAAGATGTCTCCTAAATCGATGTAAATATTGCACGTAGACTGAGGTCATGCAGCTCGTTACTCTCTCTCTCTCTCTCTTTGTGCTAATTACGTGATTTCTTTTTTACTGTGTTTCAGCATATAGATAACCTAGTTAACTAGGATACACGAATCAAGTATTCCCGCCGGACTAAATTTTCCATCTCTTAATGTTGATTTCCGAGCTATTATAAAAATTCAGCACCAAAAAGTAACGATAGTCACGAAAAGTGCTGTGGAAAGGATGTAGAACTGTAGAACATACTTTTTAAACTACTGAACTACGTCAAGTAAGCTGCAAAACGACGAATATTTGGGCCAAGTTAGTGTGAAAAGAGTACAGTATTGACTGTAATTGCTCGAGCGAGCGAAGCGAGCCGGAACACCAAATTTAGTCACAGTTTGGATCCCCGACATATGTACACGAGCGAAAGATTTATCGCATCAGCAAGAAATGGGGGCAGGGGTCGGGAGGAAAACTCTCTAGTACAGTAGCGAACTTTTTTTAATATCTCAGCTAATTTTGAAGTTACAAGAAAGATAGACACCAATTTGGAAATCGCATGAATACCTTCAGTTATTTTCATTTCATAGACAACCTGTAATTCCCAATAGTAATTCCGTAAATCGAGGAAACGATTTTTTATAAGACTGATTAAAGTAACAGCTGACTGCCCAAGAAGTAAAGGTCTAAGGTTGCGTCAAGTATTTTCCAACGATTGCTGAGCGCAACTAGGTTTTGCCTTCTCAAAACAAATAATACCTTCTGTTTGGCCCTAGACCTAAAGTTTATACAAGAGGAATATTGGTTTTAGGAAGTGTGAGGGAATGTTTTTTTGTGTAATGTAATAAGTTTTTTTTTTTTTTTAGTATTTTCAGGTCAGAGAATCAGAGGAAGATGATGAGCCACATGAAACAATATTCAGCACTGCCTGACTTGCTCGCTCGCTCGCTCGAACACGTTCCACACTTTCAGTGTGGACGCCTATTACATGTTTATCCCAGTTTTACTCCAGAGTCAAAATCTGTTGAAATGTCCGGTTGTGGGTCTAACAAACTTAATTTCTAAAACAATCCATACCATCAGCAATTAGTTGCTACCCACATATCATACTACCCTGCTACAGGCCAGCCAAATTCTTGCTTATATCCGTGACCCTGAAGGAGAAAGAACTGAATACACAAATTAAACTGGATGGCTGTACTCCATCGTACCCCTGCCTACCGTTATTTCAACTCGCCTCTCCTCTCATACCCCCCTTCTGCCCTATCGTGGCTTACTGGCAGAAAGGACATAACCAGATGCAAAAAGAGATGTATGTGGATGATCATTGCTTACTGAGATTACAGGCCTACAAACAACGATTGCAAGAGATATTGGGGACCGTGGAGATGATCAATAGCACAAAATCTCTTCAGTAATGTGGTACTGGTACCTGGGATTTGTTCTCCTTTGAGTTACTTTTATTATCAGCAACGTCAGAGGCTTAGATAGTGCTATCAAGTCGGGGTCTGTCTGTCTACTGATTAAATATCTCATCCATGCCTGATACGATATGGACCAATACTTGGTCTGGGAAGAAATGATTCGATTCCGGTGTATATCAATCAAAAGTCAAATGTGGTGGGTTAAGGATAAATTTCTGGAGCGACTTTATCACATAAATGTCTGTTCCTATTTGAATCAAAACTATCATACATGTGTGGGAACAGGAACAAGTGATGCAGTTGAAGTGCAGAGCGATTAAAGGTCAAAGTCACGAGTCACAGTCAACTTTCAGTATTCACTGTCATGTAATGTGTAGCTTTAGGATATACAGTACAAATAGATAACAAGACAACTGATAAAAGAACATGATATTAATTGATAAATGTAATTAAGATAAAGCAGACTGGCTTCCTAAAGCAGTCAGAAGCTGGAGAAATGAGGAAAGAAACGGGTACATTGTACTCTTGATGGACTCAGGATAAGCTGTTAATTTATAAATGCAATATTATGTAAGCAGTGAACATATTAACTTATAAACAAAGAAAAAAGATACCATAGTTAAAGGTGGCCAACATTTGCTTATAGCTACCAATCAGTAGAGAATGCATTAAAGAACAGAACATTAGCTTATATAAGAAATTAGTTTTTGGCAGTAAATGTAACGTTGAATGTTACTATATAAACGTCAAAACAAAAGTTAGACATAAATATATGCTGGTGGGGAATGTACAAGATATTTTTGCTCTGCATGGACATTTAACCCCTTGGCGCCCAGAGTTCCTGCACGAGGGATTTTTTGGGAAGGGTGCTAGGCGTACCGCCCTTCGCCTGTCGGCTCATAGTCGCGAAGCTCATAGGTCCCTACCCCCGGGTTCCCTTCTTTATTAAATTTGGAAAACCCCCAGTTCCGTCCCATACCGGGGACACGGGGTACAAAGAGGTTAGCTGTCTCCGTTTCGTCGTGCCTCAGTTCCTCACTGCTGGGAATAACAGTTTCGCCGCTCGCCTGAATATCACGGGTTTATGGAATATTTTGTTTCCAGCGATGCATCACCACGGTGAGGGATATCCAAGGGACCATCAATTAATAAATAACGTAGAAACAGAATTTCCCGCATGCAGGCAACTCGAATCTAGTTTTATTGACAAGATTCATGGCATTTGCGCTGTTCATCCATGCATTCACATTCAGAGTGAAGGAACGAGTTAACCGTTCTAACAAAGTGATTTGATTTTATGACATTCGAACTACTATCGGATGAAATTTTGAAGCTTAAGAAGAAAACCAATCAAAGAATCGCTTAGCCAATTCAGCAGAAGTAATGCATCGCCAAACATGTTCTTTTCTTCCTATTCCATTACTTTTTGTGTTTTCAGGTAAGTAATAATCTCTTCAGTAAGTTTATATCTGTTTATTTACTCTACTCCTGCATTCTGTGAGTGATTTTATTCAAATCTGGCTGTAATTTCAAAAGCAGGGGCTACACATTTCGTTAGTTAACCATTTCACAGTCAGAGTACTCTCTGTTTAATCGTGCGTTTGTAGCAAGAAAAAACATAAAAAAAATCTTCATATGAAGTTAGCGGTTAATGCAGTCTAGGGGCGTGCAGAGACAGCACACTGGATTATGGGATGAGACGCCTCTAACGCACTTACATTTACCTGTACTCCCCTCACGCCACCCACCTCTCACCCTTAACTCCTCCCTTAGCATTGCAGGTAGGGAAGATGATGTCTGACAGATTTTCATGCCATCCCTTCAATGACTTTTAGATGCGGGAACATCTTTAGCAGTGGCCCAGTCTCTAAATCAAGTCTAACGATATTCACAGGCAAGGTGATTCAGTCTAGCAAAGCCCAATATGGCGCTTCATTTTAGTACCTAAAGGATTTTCACTGTCACTGTGTTACACTATGGCAAAACCCAATATGGTGCTTCACTGTACTTCCCTAATGATTTTCAGAGAAAGATACCTCATTCAGCGGACGTCTCATAAGGCGCTTCACTCTAGTGAGGCCTCAGATGAACCTGCATCTGTCTGGTAGGATCTGGTAGCTACTTATGTATCTGTTTCTTGCTAATCTTATAAGAACATGAAGGGGGCGAGACCATCGGAGGTATTAACACATGATTCACTACATCAGTATGTTCAATCAGCATGGCTTTTCATTCCCACTTTCAAGTGTTCTGTAAGTAATTCAGCTTGACACAGGAAAATAGGTAGTGTCCCCTATGGAGGTGGTGTATTCGTTAGAACTGTGGGTCAGTCACCTACCACAACCCTCACACACACACACACACACACACACACACA
>JAGKTI010025355.1:0-14010 GCA_018397915.1 Birgus latro
TATGTGTTGGGTTGGGATCTGGAGTGCTAATTTTAAGAAAGAGAAGGAGTTCTTACTGTCAGTGTTAGAATGCTGGTGGCACACAGGAGAATGAGTCTTTTTGGTATCAAGCACTTGGCTCTGGTTCCTGACAACCATGTGATGATAATATGAAGCACATAAAAGTGTGTGGGAAGGAAGGGTACTGTGTCATTCAGGGAGGACTAAGAAATATGAAAGGCAGAGCACACTCCTGGCAAGGATTGTCCATAAAATTTTAGGCATGGCAATATCAATGGAACTCAAACTGCCCCCCTCCCCCCCCAGATCTGACACACACAAAACATATACCAAGGACTTTCTTACTATCCAGCCCCAATTCCTTACCTCGGTTCCTGTAGTGTGTTCTTCCCCGGGTGGCACCACTCGATCCAAAACCTCCAGCCACCTCTTGGGAATTTGAATGCATGCAAGGCCGTCACCCTAACTGAGGCATTTTGACTAACAGACCACCAGGCACCTGAAATAAAAAGTCATGCATGAAGACACCCTGATCCATGAGAGAAAGAAAACTGCTCTGTTTCGTTTCGTTTTTGAAGGCTCCAACATGCTTGCATGCGTTGGCCTTGGTCACCTAATGGCGGCTCTCCACGCTGCTCGATCCCTGGCAGCCTCCCTGTTCAGTCCCTTAACCCTTAAGTCACACTTAATGACCTCGTCCCATGTCTTTCTCGGTCTACCCCTCCCCCAATATTAACACCTCTCACCCTCTGTACCCAATTATCATCCCCCATCCTCTCCACATGTCCAAACCACCTCAGCCTACATCTCATCACAACACCAATACACTCCAGTCCCATCCTACCTCTCAACTCTTCCATCGTAAACCCAGCCCCACCAGGCCTTGCACGCAGGGATGCACTGCACATCCACCTAATCATTGTCATTTCTGTATGTTTAAACCTGCGAATATCCTCTTCCTTTACTGCCCAGGTCTCACTACCAAACAGCATCACACTCCTAACACATGCTGCATACAAAGACCCCTTAGCACGTAAGGAGAGTCCTCTCAATGTCAGGAGAGGCAACAGCTCCATCTATCTATCTATCTATTGCCAGACGCCATAATCCCGTAAGGGGTGGCCATTTGACTCTGAGTTATTTGTTTTACAGGGAGGGGCACTAACCCTCCACCAACCCACTTGTTGACACGTAGGGAGCATGTATGGTTTGGTTATATGGTTACCACCCAGCGTTGTAAATGGTTTCTTGGTTTACAGGAAACCATTTGGCATGTTACTCAATGTAAAGCCACCTGTAAAGGAAAGAAAAGCAATAAGAAGTGACAGGAATGATGGGAGAAATAGGAAGAGAGGAGGGCAGGCTCAGAAAGAGAATGATAAGGGCTAAGGAAGAAGTAGGCAGCACTACATGTAAAAAAAAAAAAATCGATGTTGGAGCCTGTATTTTCTAATGAACATTACATATGATTAGGTTAGGCTAATCTGCATTAATTAAATGTGGTACGGTTTGATAAGGATATTCCGTAGTATTAAAATTTTCATAGTAAAAAAAAAAAGCCTTTATTTTTTTTCTGAAACAGCCACATATTGTGCTGAGGCCCTAACACAGAAAAAACAAAGTTCATATTCCTACTGTGCACGGCTTTCACAGATGGGTTAGGTACTGTATGTTTAATTCTATTACAAGATAGCTTAAGAAAATAAAATAAAATAATATATGGACAATCTGCAGGAGTTCCCAACAACAAATGAAAACTTTACAACAAGGATTTTTCATACTTGCAAATTCATTTTCGACACCCAGATCCTGTGGAAATATCCTTCATGTTATGAAAGATTGCGCAGTTCATTCATGACTCTCAAATACGGAAGACCACTGGCTAAATGAATCATAAGGTCTACCGGCATTCTCTGGCAAGTGACCATAACAAGTCCTACATACAAGAAAAGCAAACCTGTCTAAGAATTTTTGCATGTGATTAAATCCACGGCGCATGTGAAAATATCTATGTATTAATATTCAAGCCACGTACCTCCTATGAACCGTAACATGGAAGATTAGTTAACAGTTTCCCTGTCGTTCATGACCCGCCCAGCTCTAAATGCCAGGGAAGGAGTGTTACCAATGCTGCTAGACCGACTCCGCTAGAATATTGAATAGCAAAAATCTCTAGCATATCGCAAAAACATGATATAAACTACGGAATACCGATAAATATGAAGAAATTTCAAGAATATAGGAAGATACCTTGCACCTAAACTTTAATATAATAGCTAAATGGAAGTAAATGAAAAAACACTAGATTGACGCTAAATACAGTACTCACAAGAAAATATCTACAAAAGGACCTGTAATCACGGAAAAAAGATTGCTAGAGCTCCATAGTAATATATATATATAAAAAAAAAGCTACATCTCTTGCATCTAGACGCTAAAATTGACCCTAAATAGAATATCACATCGAGTAGAAAAATGGTTAACTTTGGTAATACGAATCCCGGGCACCAAAACTCAAGATGGTTTTAGTAAATTCTGCATAAAACGGATTCTTGACGATTATGGTTATTTCTGTTAGACCTAGTAATCAAGAAATAATCTTATAGAATAAACTATTTATCTATTCTGTAAAGCATTATTTTGACTTTTTACGGTGACTGTTTTAATTTTATTCGTCCTTGATCAGGTGTGAGATTACTGGAACGGCCACGTCGAGGGGGAGAGACTTCGTCGTATGTGAGTGGACTTTATTTGTTTCTTGTTTTTCCTTCATCTCATTTTACGTGAAATAGGCTTTACATGCCGTGTGATCAAAGACTCGAGAGCAGTTGGAACACACAAAATGAAGTTTTTAAAAAGTAGTTTTAAGTGAAAACATGTTAAATTCCCTTCTCTGGTAATGGCGTCGAAAACGGTACCTCTCGCCACTTGGTCGCCGGTTCAGTCTGATGTATTACATTTTACTAGTCGGATTATTTTTTCATTCGTGCTACCCCCAGACGGCATTGCCCACCCTTGTGAGTGGTATGAGGTTGTGAGGAAATTAAGGGCGGTTGTTTAACATATGGATGGCTTATAGAGATTTTAGAATTGTCTGGAGGTAGCATGAAAAAAATGTCTTTGGATTGAGGTGTTAGAGTTAAGGTAGACCTATAAATCTATATACAGTACTGCACATAAATTATTAGAAAACCATAACACTGGATTATAGGCATGAATTTATATGGTTTGGTATTTTTGTAAAATCTTACCATCAGATCGTTTGCAAGTCACTAGTTCCATAGTTTTTGACCTGCCAGCCCCATTAACTAGGGTTTAGGGGGACGATTTTCCAAGTAAAAATCGATCAAAACGTTATAATCATGGGAAAAATATATTTTAAGCTAAAATAAAGTCAGATACTGCACAATTTAAAAAAAATATAAAATTATACCATAGATGTCTAACATAACATCATGCAAATAAATGTATTATTAGCCATTTGTATACCTAACTTTTGTTTACCTTTCAGGAAGCATGGGACAACCTTATTATGCAGTTTTCCTCACTTAAAAAAAATATCTATTTTAAAAAATTTTCAGGGTACTGTGGTAGTGAAGTTTGTTTTTAATCCTTTATTTTTTTTTTCTTGGTTCTCTTCAAGGAGACTTGGGACTCTCTTATTTTGCTGTTTTTTTCAGTTGATTCTCTACAGTATTAAAGTCTTTATCGTTTCGTTTTTTGTCTCGTTACTGAAGGCTCCAGCCTTCATGCAGGTGTTGGCCTTGGTTACCTAATGGCAACTCTGTGTGCTGCTTGATCTCTGGCAGATTCCCTATTCAGCCCCTTATCCTGAGGTCACAATGACCTCGTCACAGGTCTTTTTTTGGTTTGCCTCTCACAACCCTACCCCTAATGTTAACACTTCCCACTTTCTGCACCCATTTATCTTCCCCATCCTCTCCACATCCCCAAACTATCTCAATCTACCCATGAATCTACCTCCATCACAACACCAATACACTCCAGTCTCACCCAACCTCTCAACTCTTCCATCATCAACTAAGCCTCCCCATCCACGCACTCAGGGACGCACTGAACATCCACCTAACCATTATCATTTCTGTATGTTTGAGCCTGCAAATATTCTCTTCCTTTACTGCCCAAGTCTCACTACCTTACAGCATCACACTTCTAACATGCTGCATGCAAAGATCCCACAGCATGGCAGGAGAGCCCTCTCAGTGTCAGGAGAGGCAACAGATCCTTAAATTTTTTCCAACCACTCCTTACTATAGCTAAGAACTAGCTCCAGCCCCACCTCCAGGACATAACATGTCTCCCTAATAACAAAACTGTTTTTACTCTCAAGAGACTCACCAGCAAGTTTAATCATTTCATGCCTGACAATCTCCACATGTTCGCCCCAACATACCGCACACGTGAAATCAGCATCATCTCGCAGTCTACCTCTACATCTCTTATGCACCCTCTTATCACAAACACTGCACAAGATGGAATTACTTCCCACACCCTTGTGGCAAATCCCACATGGCCACTCTTCCTCTTTTTTTTTTTTTTTTTTTTAGAGAGAGAGAGAGAGAGAGAGTTTTCAAGTTTCTATGCTCCTTAGAATATTTTATTAGTAGCATTTAGCTATTGATCTTTGTTTACAGTCACAACAGTGCCAGAGACATAAAGCCACCATCCGAAAACACCATTTTAGTACGGTACTGATTTATCCTCATCATTGTTGGTTTATCTAAACCTAACCCAAGTTATCTTAACAACCTGTCCTCATTTATTCTACCCCACCCATATCTAACCTAATTTATCCTAACCTAACAACCTTTCATAAATAACCTAATTTATCCTAACCTGAGCATGTTTAATCTACTTTATCCTAACATGTCCTAACAACCTTTCATAACTAACCTAATTTATCCTAACCTGAGCATGTTTAATCAACTTTATCCTAACATGGAAAACGATTTCAGTGGGAAGCAAACATCACTCAGAGAGAGATGGGGATGTACAGTCGATGTAGTGTTGCTCTCGAGCGACCACCCATTCCTTCCTTCCTTCCTTCTTTCCTTATTCTTTCCTCTCCCTTCTGCCTGCAGGTGACTCTACACTCCCTCTTCTGTCTTTCCTTCATTCTTTCCTCTTCCTTCTGCCCGTGGGTAACTCTACACTGAGTGACAAGCCAAATGCTTTCCTGTACATCAGGAAACCATTTACTATGCTGGATGGTAACCATGTAACTAAATTTTGGTGCCTGGTATTTTAGTGGGTAATTAAGGTGCTCCAGTCGGATTGAGCTGGTGCAGGTTTATATCCAAGGGGTGGTTGGAGTTTATTGCTCATGTAATGTCACTCAGGGATGAGAGAGGCTGGTCACTATTGTCTTAAATGTCAGAACCAACTTGCCTAGCTCTGGGTTCCTATGCTCCTCATGGGGCGACACAAGATTGGATGATGGATGGATATTTGTAAAAATTGTAATTTATCACTCAACCATCATGATTATTACTGTATATAGCAGTTATGAATTAAATGGGCCAAGTTTTCCTTCTGCAGCACACTATTCTCTGTTAGAGGAATAGGGAGGAGTTGAAGGTTAATAAAGCTAGGTAGTAGAGCTGCCAGGTTATGTCACAGTGCATGTGAGGGCAGACTTCTGCACTGATTTTGTAAACTAAAAAGATGTATGACAGAACTCCTCCATCTTATTTTCAGACCTGAGCACTAAGGCATATTATTGGATTTCAGGGAGTGTCCTCAGTTAGGCGGTAGCTCGATCGGTAGAGAGTTGGCTTGCAGTCCCGTGGGACCCAGGTTCGAATCCTCGCTGGTGCAGGGAACAGTTTAAGGATTTGAATTTCATTAAAATCAGGCTTTACTGATCTACCAGAAGACCCGCCGACATGTCGTAAAATAACCCCGCTAATACCAATACACCAGTCCTGTATGAGACAGCCCTAGCATGTATTCAATATGGACGGTGGGTGTTTGTGCCGAAGTGGTGACATGTAGTATGTAGGAGGACAGCTGGGCCTTGATAGCAGGCTGTGAAGCCTATGCCCAGAGTCGGACACATAAAAAAAAAAAAAAAAAAAGTGTTCTAAATGAAAACAGAAGAGGCACCATCATTGCTACTACTACAAGTGCCTACCACCTCTCATTCAGCCAGTCCCAAAGAAGGGTGACCATTCCCAACCCTCTAACTATCGTCCAATTGCTTTAACATCCTGCGTATCAAAAGTTTTCAAGTCAATTCTTAACAGAAAAATTTTAAAGCACCTTTCCTGTCACAACCTTCTTTCTGATCGTCAGTATGGGTTCCGTCAGGGACGCTCTACTGGCGATCTTCTCACCTACCTTTCAGACTCTTGGTCATCCTCCATTCGGGACTTTGGCGAAAGCTTTGTCATTGCACTTGACATCTCAAAGGCTTTTGATCGAGTCTGGCATAAATCTTTAATTTCCAATCTGTCCTCCTACGGTTTCTATCCTTCTATCTGTGCCTTCATCTCTAGCTTCCTTTCTGGTCGTTCTATAGCCGCTGTTGTAGACGGCCATCGTTCCTCTCCTAGACCTATCAACAGTGGTGTTCCTCAGAGTTCTGTCCTATCACCTACTCTCTTCCTTTTATTCATCAATGACCTTCTAAGCTGTACATCTAACCCTATCCACTCATATGCTGATGATTCCACCCTTCACCTTTCCATTCGGTTCCCGCAACGCTCATCTCAGCAGTTACTTCAACAAAAAAGGGATGAGGCTATGGCACACCTAATGTCTGACTTGGCTCGTATCTCTGATTGGGGTAAAAATAATCTTGTTATTTTCAATGCATCAAAAACTCAGTTCTTATACATATCAACCCGACAAAATCTTCCTCAGGATTACCCACTAATGTTTAATAATGAACAGTTATGTCCTGCATCATCCTTGAACATGCTTGGGGTTTCATTCTCTCAGGATTTGTCTTGGAAAGAACATATTACATCTCTTGTGAAATCTGCTTCCAAGAGATTAGGTGTGCTAAGCCGATTCCATACTTTCTTTACCCCTGCACAGTTGTTGACCTTGTACACGGGTTTTATTCGCCCGTGTATGGAGTACAACTCTCATGTGTGGGGAGGCTCCCCACATGCAGCTTTTCTCAATAGGGTGGAGTCAAAGGCTTTTCGTCTCATTAACTCTCCTCCTCTTACTGATTCCCTTCAACCATTGTCTCTTCGCCGCACTGTTGCATCTTTATCTCTCTTCTGTCGCTACTTCAATGGTCACTGTTCCTCTGAACTGTCTGCTTGCATCCCTCCACCTCTACGACGGGCATGTAGTACCCGTCTAGCAACAAACTCTCATCCCTTTTCTGTCCAACTCTCAAATGCAAGAGTTAACCGTTACTCCCAGTCTTTTATTTATGCAACTGGTCAACTCTGGAACTGTCTTCCTCTGTCTGTATTTCCTACTTCCTATGATCTCCAGTCTTTCAAACGCAGTGTCCAGGCATCTCGAATTGAACGGATCTTGAATTTGGCTCTCTTTTGTACTGTTTTTGCTTTTTCTTGGAAGGAACAGTATGCAGGCCCGTGGCCTTTGGTTCCTTCTTCCATGCATAAAAAAAAAAAAAAAAAACACTGTCACCACCACCACCTCCTCCTCCACCATCACCAATGCCTTTGCTGCTCTTTGTGGGCATCTGTGAGTAACAAGATATTTTTTCAATAATGGTTCTGCCAGTGGTATCCACCCCATCTGGGATTAAGGCTTTTGCTTATATGTATACTTATTTCACTTTACCCTGACCTGTGATTACTATTTTCCCATAAGGAATGCTTGGGATTAAGGAATTTGGCTACAGACTGATATCGACTGAGAAATATTGATATAGGATTATAGGTCTATGATTGGGGCCACATTCATTTAAAGTTGTTGAGGCACTTGGATATGAACCCACTGGACTGCAGGCTGAAATATCCATTCTCCTGCAGTCCAGAATCCTCCTCATGGGATGTATGAAAAAAGACAGCCGAAGGGCATTGCTATACTTTGCCCTTTTGTATTGGTGCCACCCCATGAAGGCACTCCGCCTATTAATTGCACATTATCAGCAGAAATAAATGTTAGGCTTCTGAGTTTCATTCCCCATTTTTTAAATTCAAGTACAACACCAGTTTTCTGGCACCCGTCATTCCAGAGCCATGTCGGATGAACCATTTTGCTGGGCTAACCGAGGCTGCTTATGTCACACATATTTAATTCAACTGGGACCTTTGGAGATCATGTATAATATTCAACAATACACTTCTGACCCACTATCCTTCAGAGTAATCACACACATGCTCTAATTTAATTTTTTTAGGGAAGAACTGAGCCTGATTTGTTATCAAGCTTCCTGACAAGTCCACTTCATCTGATGCTGTTGAAACCATTCAGTATCATGTTCAGTACTCTTACCATCTTTCATAGTTTTTTGCATGTTCATTTGCTTTTGTGAATCACTGTCTTTGTAGAAAACAATCCCCTTCCTTTTTTTTTCCTGATGTTATAAGCAGTTGAGGAACCAGTACCATATGTGTTCACACAACTTCTGCATGGGAATACCACAGTCAAGGTTTTTCAACAGTGCTGTCTTATCATGCTATATTGTTTCTAGCACAATTAAATGTCTTCACTGCATTGAATCTCTCCAAATACCCCTCCAAATTTCATTAAATCAGGCTTTACTGATCTACCAGGAGACCCGCCGACATGTCGTAAAAATGACCCCGCTAATACCAATACACCAGTCATGTATGAGACAGCCCTAGGGTGTTAAGCGCCGAAGTGGTGACATGTAGATTGTAGGAGGACGGCTGGGCCTTGATAGCAGGCTGTGAAGCCTATGCCCAGAGTCGGACACACACAAAAAAAAAAAAAAAATAGCTACACACTATGGCCACCTGGTAACCTAGTGTGGCAGGTGCAGGAAATTCAAGTGCCCTCTCATGATATTGTCCAGATTAAAAGCTGGACCATCTGATGCTGGAAAATTGGTGTTGTACCCATATTAAGTGTAAGAGCTTTGGACCCTACCATTGAGGGGTATTTATATTGGCAGCTGCTATCTGCACCAGTGACACTGCAAGATGCCTGTGTTCAGTAGTTTTATTAATTTTATTTATGTATATTACAAGGTAAGTCAGTCACTGCTTTCCCATGGACCTGAGTTACAATTGCAAGCAAAAGTTCACTGACAGCCCCCTTCCAGCATTGTGTTCTGCCTTCCTTATATCTCATTCCTCCCTGTCAGTGTCCCTCCTCAGACCCATTTGTCATGTGCTTCTCACAAAAAAGTATTTCATATATCAGATTTCTCATTCCTTCCCAAGCATCAGAGACTAGTATTTCTTCTCATTCCCTTCATGTTGCTATCACATCACAATACTCTATTTTCTGTAATTACTTTCCCTCTCTCTCCCAAGCACATCAATATTTTATGTAATTAACTTCTCATTCTTTCCCGAAGATAAAAATTGTCCTTTCTTTTCAGTCCCCTTTGTTGTTTGGTTCATCTTGCTGTCTCATAGTACTATATTATCACCTTCCGATCAACAGCTGGGAGGGAAGTGTCAGCAAAATTTTGATTGTAATTGTGCCAGGTCAGTAATGTGGCAGAACCATGCAGTAATTCCTCATTGTAAGTCCATTTGATAGTGGATTTAGTTTCCGGTCCATAGAAAACATCACCCGTACTTTTTTTTTTTTTTTTTTTTTAAGGAACCACAGGTCAGGAGCCCACAAGATTGTTCCTCAAAGGAAAAACAAAACCAAGATAACAGCCAAATTCAAGATCATTTCATGCCTTTTACTTTTATTTATTTTATTGTCCTGTTTGTCTGATATTTGAGACACACACTTAGGAATAAACAAAAAGCTGGTTGTAGCACTTTGTTTATCTTCAAGTCCATTAAAAACATCAGCTGTACCATGGCTAACCTAAATTGGGGATGTCATCAAGAGGAAGCATGGCATCAGTTGTATTAGATTTCATTTTAAATTCATCTGCCAACCTTTGCTGTAATATCTTAGACAGTTCTCTGTTATTACTTCATGCACTACAGCACCTGGTAATCATGTGGTTACAATACCCCAGTCAGTGTGGTGGCGTGCATGGGTTCAGACCCTAAAAGGTGACTGAAAGTTTTTCAGTCCTGTCATCTAGGGAAGTTGGTTGATTACCGTTAATGTACTGTACTGTGGTAGCTTAACCATTGGCCTTTACACCTCAAAAGAGGTAATATGGGATTGGCTTCCCTCTTATTACTTTATATCACAAAAGTTGGGGGGTAAAAAGGATTTCGTGACTGATTGATACACAGACCAATGACAGAATATGTTATATAAGATACATTAGTTTTTCAAGCCTTTGGTTTGTATTATTTGTAAAGGCACCAACATGCCTGCATGTGTTGGCCTTGGTCACCAAATGGCAGCTATCCATTTGCTTAATCTGTAGCAGTCCCTATTCAGTCCCAGTGTGACCTTGTCCCAGGTCTTTTTTGGTTTACCTCTTGCAACCCTGCCCTCAGTGTTCACACCTGATACCCTCTGCATCCAGTTATCATTCTCCTTATGCTTCACATGTCCAGACCATCTCAGTCAACCCCTTCTCAGTGCAGTACTAATACATTCAAGTCGCATTCTTTTCTTAGCTATCAATTTGCAGTCCTAACCTTCCTGGTCTGTTATTCAAAGACACATCAAACATCCATCTAATCATTATCATCTCTCTACATTTGAGCCTACAAGTACCCTTTCTTTTACTGCCCATGTCACTACTGGACAGCATAACACTCCTAACATGCTGCATATAAGGACCTCTCTGAATGTCCAGAGAGGCAACTTTTCCCTTAACCTCCAACCACTCCTTATCGTAGACAAAGAGCTAGTTCCAGCCCCACCTCTAGTACATATTATATCCCACAAGTAAAGTTCGTCCATACATTGAAGAGACTTGTCAGGAATGTCAATCCTTTTCCACCTCTCAGTCTCTGCATGCTCCCTCCTGCACACCACACACATGAAATCAGCATTTTTTTTGCAGTCTGCCAGCAACGCCATTAGATTTCTATGCACCTTATCACAAACAGTGGATAAGGTGGAGCTGCATCCGACACGCACATGGCAAACTGCACTTGGTCACACTCCTGCTCTTGACCACTGCCACCAGCCCTAGATACCATCACTTGCTTTATCCACATTTGTGCTCAGACCCCTGTACCCTGTTCCATCTCTCCACCTCCTAAATCTTTCCATCACCTCCATCTTAGTCTCCATGGTCAGCACCAAGTCATCAGTAGATGACACCTCCGAAGAGTCTAGTTCTGTAGTCATGTGAGAGAGCTTTAAACTCCATGATAAACAATAAGGGCTTAAAACTGATCCCTAATGCATGCCAGCAGTCTTAGACAGCTCATCACTCAAACTTCTGCTTGCTCTCTCGTGGGTGCGAGCACCCTGGTACGTCGCTATAGCCACTCCGACCAGCCATCCCTCGATCCCAGCCCCTCTCATTGCCCACTTCACCAACTTCATAGGAACTCTGTTATTGACCTTCTCCAAATCATCAAAAACAAAGTGTGGCTGTCTTCCTTCCTGTATATTTTTCTTGAAGCGTCGGACGTTGAATATTGCATCAGTGGTCGCCTTGCTTGGCATAAACCCAAACTGCATCTTATCAGTATTCACTCTCACACTTACCAAGACTCTCCGTTACCTTAATTATCGTCCAGAATTTTTGTGTCTGTATAATTTCATCTTTGCAGGGAAACATTGTCCTACTTATACAGTACACATTTGCAGTTGTGCTCTTCAGCCATTCATCTGGAACAACATACTCATATATAATTGAAATTATCAAATCAGGAACTAAACCCACTCATATATCTCAAGGTATTCAACATCTCAATAATCAACCCAGGTACACCCATTGCTTTCCCCAACTGTGTCCTACAAATTGCCCTGCTGACAGTGGTGGCATCAGTGAAAGGCCAAGGGCCAAACACTGGTTCTGCTGACTTCAAACCTTCTTAATCAGCAACTGGTTATGGTGTGCTCCAAGCATCTTAATATCCTTGCTGTCTATCACTACTCTTCCTTAATCATTCTTGACACACTGCTCACCCCTGTTTACTGTCTTTATCACCATTGCTACCTTAATTACCTCATTCTTCCTTTTGACACTTTTAGGCTTTCCAGTGGAAGTCTGTGATACTCACAGACCTCCCTTCTGGTCCTGTGCTTGGCAGCCAAGTTTTCCTCTCATACCACCCCTTTTCAATTCCTGGGAAAGTCTTCTTTTCTCTTTATCTGCAGCTTCTACACCCTCACCCTACCACCATGTTACCTTATGTCTTGGTGGGCCCCTTGTTCATCTACACCAAGGGTTCGCAACCTTTTTAATATTATGTACCCCTTGAAGTCTTTCAGTATTGGTCACGTACCTCTTACCCACGTAATTGAAAACCACAGACTTGGCCATGAAACCATTACCAGTTATTATGTAGTGCCCTGGGGGTAGGGGTTTCAAGAATTCTCCCCCAGTATCCCTGCTTGTCGTAAGAGGCGACTAAAAGGGTTGGTGGTGGGTTAGTGCCCCACCCCGTAAAAACAACTAACTTGTAGGAGGAGGCTGTAGCACGGGCCGAACAGGGTAGTACTCCCGAGGGGAATGGAATGCTGGTGATAGGGGGAGCTGGAGCTCCTCTCACTAGCTACCTAATCATCCTCCTTTGCTGACCTTTTCAGTGTGACAGTAACATGGAGAGTAGACCAGCATACTCTCCCAAACATTTCCTCTAACTATCCTATGCACTACACCACATGCGCTTTACATATCACACAACGTACCCCACTACGTTACAGGGGTTGACGCCAGCAAGGGCATGCGGCCAGAAAACTTTGCCCCCGCTACCTAGTGGCGGACTTTGGGGGGAGGCTTGACTGGGGTTCCGCCGGCATAGATCATGGGTCCGGGGCGAGATGGGGCTCGAACCTGTGCTAGAGGGTACAGGGCATTGCGGTTCCCAGGCTGCCGCTTCCGCCCTTTAGAGAGGGGCCCGAACCTGGGAGTAGCGCCCCAGGAGGCTGCCCTATCAGTGGGTGTATAATGGCGGGGCAGTTGCAGTGCCAAGACGCGCTTGGAGGGTGTCCCTGCAGCTGTCCTGGCAGGGTGCCCCGAGGCCACTACCACAGCTACTAGTAAGCTGGTGGGCTAGGGGTCCCAGATCCATTGCCTGGACCTGGGTCTGTGCAGTGGGTCGGGCCTTTGGAATGTTTACCCCCCTTTATCTTACCGACTATGAATACATACAAAAACAAGCACCAAAGCAAGCCTGAGGACATCAAATCACCCAGGGGGTTTAGGGTGGGTTCGTGGAATGTGGGAAGTTTGAAAGGAAGAGCAGGGGAAGTTGTTGAGGCATTCAGTAGGAGGTGGGTGGATGTGGCTTGTCTGCAGGAAGTCCGGTACAGGGGTGGATCAGCCAGAAAGATTGCTGGGAAGGATTGCTACTATAAGTTGTTTTGGCAGGGGGGAACTGATGGATATGGGGGTGTGGGTGTGTTGGTTGCGGAGAAATGGGTGGAGTATGTTATGAATGTCATGAGAGTAAGTGATAGGATAATAGTAGTGAAAATTTTGATAGGACGGGTGATGGTTTCTGTTATATCAGCATATGCTCCGCAGGTAGGATTGGATGACGCAGAGAAGGACAGATTTTGGGATGATTTAATATGTGTAGTGAGTGGTATGGGCGATGATGAGGTAGTGGTTCTGGGAGGGGATTTAAATGGTCATGTTGGTGAAGCAGCTCAAGGGTATGAAGGAGTCCATGGAGGATGTGCATATGGTGTGAGGAATGCGGAAGGGGAAAGAATACTCGAGTTTGGGGAGGCTATGGACATGATTGTGTGCAACACACATTTTAGAAAAAGAGTGAGTAGATTGATTACGTACGAGTCCGGGGGAAATAGTAG
>JAGKTI010025356.1:0-14010 GCA_018397915.1 Birgus latro
CATTGGAAGTACTAGGGCTCTAGCCAATAGTGAATATAGGTGGCCAAAGGCTCTCAGAATCTGCTGTCCAAAAGAAGTCCCAATTCAAGCTGAGAAGATCAGGCAGGGGGTTCGAGACCTGGATGATTCTGATAGTACTGGTGGTAGTGTCTTGCCTGTCTGAGGAACTTCATGACACTGTTCCTGTTAGCTGAAATGGGGTGCCAGAGAATGGTGTCTCCCTTTGCAGCAACAGGAGCTACCTGAACATGGCCTACAAAGTGACCCAGAAAGGTCACATGGGCATGGCCAAACTCAATCTTGGCCAGGTTGACAGTCAGGCTGGCTGCAGACAGCCTGGCGGACAGTTCCCGCAGTCAGACGATGAGTCACTCCAGATTACAAAGTCGTCTAAGTAGACTCAAACCCCCTGCAGCCCGAGGTGAGTTCTTCAGCCTTTGGAAGGTTCCCGGAGCATTCCTCATCCCAAAGGGTAGGGCGACAAACTCAAAGAGGCCATCTGGTGTGATGAATGGACAGGTTGGACTGCTCAATCTAGGGGACTTGATCGCAGCCCTAAGGTAGATCGAACTTTGGATGCATGGGGGGCCTTCTGAAGGTCGTCATTGACTTTATCCATCCTGGGATGAGGATGGGAACCCAGTTCAGTGACCAATTTGACCTTCCGGTAGTCCACTGGTGACATCCATGGACTCAAGTTTTCCCAGACCAGATCCCACTCCTGTACACACTGCTCCTTAGCTCACATAACTCCCTCTTTACAGAATTTAGTTGATAGGATGCTTGGCAACTGGGATGGGCATCGCACATGTCCACATCATGCTACACTAAAGGGCAGAGGTAATGCATATCCCCAAAGATGCCCACGTGTTCCTGAAGAGGAGATGCCTGTCAGGTGCTCTAACTTACCAATGGTAAGGTAAAGGTAGAGGTACAGTTGGGGGTAGACACCGTGAGATGCTTAGCCGTGGTGCTCATCTCCATTACTTAGGTATTTGAGCCTTTGGCAGGTTTTTCACCCAATATCCTGGGATAGACAGCCACTGCATCGTCCACGTTATCACAGTTACCTTCTTTTGTTGTTACTTTAGGTACTACTGGTGTCCATGAGAATCCGTGAGTTGGTCGATTTAGACCTCATAGATGAGGAGATTTCATTTCCATTTTCCTCCAGGTGCCAGAGATTCATCCCTACCAGAATCATCACTCCATTGGCCCCTACAGGAACAACCTGTCCTACCTGACTTACATCTGCTGGATCGGGTTGGTCCTGAGCATGGTATGTTTTAGGAGGTTTACATTTGTTTTGTCTTTTTTTTTCAAAACAGGATATTTTTCAAAATATTCGTTCAGTTTACCAATAACCCAAAACTCTGTGACGTTTACAGAGTGACTTTTAATGTTCACTCATTTTGCAAAAACATAAAATTTAGTCTGTTTCTTCAAGCGGCAATAATTTTTTTGATCAAACTACAAAATTTCCAGGTCAGTAATGCCCACTGTCACCCAGACATTGTTCCAACGACGGCTCATTAACCCAAGGAATCCCATCGACGTATGGGTACGTCGCGATGTTTTGTCACAGCTATATCCATCGACGTACAGGTACGTCGCGCAATTGCAAGGGTCATAATTTGCACAATTTTCAAGTTTCATGGGTGATTTTTTGTAGGGCATATGTGGGAGACCTTCCTCTACCTGATGTCAAGCAGGGATACTGCCTGGCTCCACCTAACCCCTCCCTCCCCCCTCCCCCCCACACTTGGCAATTCACCTGTTAGTAGAAAGCTTGCCAGTAAAGGTATGTTGCCCCACGGTCTGTCTCTCCAATGATGAAATTCACGATGACAGTGATTCCTGAGGTGGAGGACAAAGAAATAAAGAAGCAAGAGCAAGAAACAAACAGAAGTGATGAGGTGGTAATGTCATAAAGGAAGGTGCCATATGTGGATGTTTGGTGACTGAACAATGCTTCTAATGCCTATATAAATGTGTGAAAACCAATATAGTCTGTTATTACACATAAATTCGTACCAAATACATAAAAAAATACATAACTGAAAGTGGCTTGAATTAGTTAACCCTTCCATAGTTAGTTTTCTTTAGCCAGGTACCCTGAAAAAGAAGGAAAACGTAAGGTTGCATAACACCTGTATCAACATTTTTAAGCACAGGATCGCTATTTCTCAATGAATTTTCGATGTTTCTCACCAAAAGCGAAGGTTTGAGCCAATAAATGTTTTTTTTCGAAAAATTGCCGGGATTTTGGGGTATTGTAGGTTGGAAATCGGTCGGGACATGACGGGTTAACAATGTTCCTTAGACTTCCTGACACTTTTCTTCAGCTTAAGTAAGGAAGTCTTGATGATGCTTTAGCTGAAACTTCATAATTCCTTCATTACAAAGGTCGTCTCTTAAAGTGAACAAAACTGTATCGTGGCAGCCAGAATCAAATATAACTGACGTACCCTGGCGGAGTCCAACACTGAATAATCCATTCGATCATGTTCAGCATCAACACTTATACTGAAGCCAATCCTCGTGCAGGAGCGAGGTGATGAGTCCACCACCATTCCAGCTTTAGTCATACACCAGGGCTGTTTTCCTCACCAGAGCCACTGTGTTGCATGTTGCTGGACTAACTCCTGAACAAAGGATTAAAAAGTTTGGCTTTATGCTGGCTCAAGCCGAGGAAGAAAGGTTGTATAATACATTCGGCTGTAAGTAAAAAAAAAAAAATGAATAAAATGTACGGTCCGAGTAATTTATGTAAAAGTCATTGTGTAATTTATTGCTCTCCTGTTTTCTTCGACCTTGGCAGTACAAGAGTAGAAGTGATCTATAAAACACACTGTTTAGTGATCTATAAAACAAGCAGCAGTGATGATTACTAATAAGGTTCAGTGTGACAAAAGATGAAAAATAGCAAGCATATTGAGTAATTAAAAAGACTTACCTTACACATGTTTGCTTCACTGATACAGTTAGTAATGATAATTATAATACATGGATTATTATGCTTCTAAATGACATGATATGAAGAACAGGGAGCAAACAAATGAAAAGGGTACCCATTGTTACTTAAACATTTTCAAATTGTACGAGAAAAATATTAATGCTTTTACAAACTAGCCGGCTTTCATGTGCTTCTTAAAAGCATTCACGAATTCATGTCACTTTGTTGGGATTTAATGCTCATTTAATGTCACTTGGGCAAGAGAGGATAGCCATCCTCACCAAAAATATAGGGACAGAATACCATAGCCTCGGGTCCTTACGCTGCTGATAGTGGAATAAAGGATTACAGAGAGAGAGAGAGAGAGAGAGAGAGAGAGAGAGAGAGAGAGAGAGAGAGAGAGAGAGAGAGAGAGCAGGGAATGATGATAGAGACGGGAATGAAAAGTGAGGGAGAAATGTATTGAAAGAAAAAATTGCAGGGAGAGAAGGGAATGAAGGAAGATTAGGGAAATAGGGAAAAGAAGGGGAACAGGGGATCGGGTTGTTGTTGTTGTTGTTGTTGAACCCTGCCCAACCCTGATTCAACAGACGCGTCGACTGCAGGCAAGCTACTACCCTGGTGGGGTCGTCCCTTAGGTTCCTTACACCGTTGATGCTGTATTTGCGTCTTAGTGTGGCATGTGTTATACTGAACTACTTAGACTAGAGGAACATGTTTCGGCCTATTATAAGAGCGAGGCACGTGTCATCTGCGATTCCAACCAACCCAGAGTTTAGGAGGTACAGTACCTATGAAAGACTGGGTGACGTCGTAATCTAAGCTTATCAAGATGAACTCGATCATATCAATTTAAGGATAGGCTACCTCTGATGGGTGGAGTTGGGAAGAGAGGCTTGGTGTGTGGTGTTCTGATTGAGGTGTTGTACTGTCCTGTGTGTGAAATGAATATGTAAATATCTCTTCATTCCTTGTGTTTTACTGTCTGGAGGTGGGATGTTTCAGAGGAGAGTCTGGGAATATTTTGGTGGTGATGGTTGTATGTGTCTGGTTGCGTTGTGTGACTTTATAATGACAAGGCTGTTGTGCATCAGCGCAGGTCCCCATGTAGAACTGTGTGCCACTCATGCTGAGATATTTTCTAACAGGAAGAACTTTAGTTTCGTAGTGGAAGGGATTTGTGTTCGTGATACTGGTGAGGCCAGTGATGATGCATAGAACATTTGTTCTGGTTGTCTTGCAAGATGTTGTTGTAAGTATTATATAGGATGGGGGGTCCATGCGGGGTTGGGTTGAGATCACTCTCCTTATAGAGTAGGCAGAGTGTTTCCTTTTGTTGCCCTGAGTAGCCTACAAAGGAGTACATGGGAAGTACACATAACAGAGGGCCTGTTGGCCATGACTATAGGTTATCTCTTTAAAAAAGTTCCATTCTACTAATTTCTAGCCAATGTGTAAACAAAAACAAAAACAAACAAACATAGAAAAGAGGGAGCTTTCCCCCATCCACCACACCATCCGGCAAAATCGACAGGGGGAAAAAATTGCATGCTTGTCAGAAAGAACAAGCATGGAGATTTTGTAGGAGGGGCAGAAGAGGAACGATTATACTGTGTGTAATTCTATTCTACAGATCTGTAAAAGAAAGAGTGACCACAGTCACACAGTGTGTCCATTATTAAACAAACGTCTGACATCCTTCAGCAAACACTTCATCTGGGAAATAAACAAGACTCAGCTATGGTCTATAGTCTCAAAATATCTGTTTAGGCGAATTCTAAACGTATCACTTGTTTTTGCGCTAACTGTTGTTACTGGTAGCATATTGGATTTTTCCACTAAGCGACTGTCAAAGTAATTTTCCGTTTATTACTGTAGCATTTCCCCCAGAGAAGGGGGGATAGAATACTTCCCCAGTATTCCCTGCTTGTCGTAAGAGGCGACTAAAAGGGACACTTTTATCTACATTCTTTTTGCTGTCTTTCTTTCCTTCGTACTTTGTCTGTCCTAAGCCTCTGTATTTTACTTCTTTTAGTTATTTTCCTCTCTCCACTGTCTGGTCCCTGCGAGCCACTGGCACTGGCTGCAGGGTAAAATATTTTTCTGCCTAAGAAATCTTGATGAACTCTGGTTATGAAGCAATAGCCCTCAGTTCTGTGCAGCCATTAAGTGGGCGGGGGGTGCTAAGAATCCCATGGTGTAGGAATAAGTTTATACATCCAAAAAAAAAACCTTAAGAATACGAAATTGGAATGTTCGAACTCTCAATCAGGCTGGTAAAATGGAAGAACTTATTTCAGAGTTCAAGGAATACAATATAGACATTTGTGCTCTTACAGAAACGAGGTTGCTTGGAGTTGATAAAATGAATTTGGAAGATGGTATTACTTTGTTGGGTTCTGGTAGGAGTGATGGAAATCAATACCAAGAAGTAGGCTTACTGTTAAGTAGAGATGCTTGCAAGGCACTATGTGAGTTTGAGCCAATTAATGAGCGCTTGCTTTATACCCGTTTAAAATCTGACCGTGGTAATATCAGTATAGTGGTAGGGTACGCTCCGGCAAATGAGGCTGCTGATGAAACGAAGGATGACTTTTTCGGGAAGCAGCAGGATGCAGTGAATAGAGTGGCAAGACTTAATGTTAGTTTGCACTGGTGATTTTAATGCGATTGTTGGTAGTAGTAGGGATGGCTTTAAAGATAGTATGGGTAAGGAGGGTGTTGGTATAAGACACGAAAATGGGGTGCTATTTGGAAGCTTTTGTTTGGCAAATGACATTATGATTGGTGGAACGATCTTTGAGCATAGACAAATGCATAAAACTTCTTCGATTTCACCATGTAGTAAATACTGTAATCAGGCTGACCACATTGCAATTAGCAGAAGGCATAGGAGTTATATGCAAGACGTTTGCATAAGGAGGGGACAGATATAGGTAGTGATCATCAACTTGTTGTGTCCAAGATTAAAATAAAACTTAAGAGAAACGTTAATTGTAATTTTACAGGAGGTAATAAATATGATTTTGATGAGCTGAGAAATGATGAGAACACGAAGGAAAAGTTTCGGTGGGAATGTAGGAACAGGTTTTTAGTCCTGCAGACTTTGATGGAACCTGAAGACAATGATATTAATCAAATGTGGAGAGAGGTAAAAGAGGTTTTGCATGACAGTGCTAAGGTTACTATTAAGAAAAAGGGAAAAGAAAAAGTGGATGTCAGATGAAACATGGAATGCAATTCAGAAAAGGAAAGAGGCGAATTTAAGAAGTGAAGGACAACATGTTGATGGCCAAGTAGATGAAGCACTTAGAGCAAAGTACTGGAGTAAAAAGACTCGTTAGACGCGATAAGTGGAGGCTATATGATGAAAAGGCAACAGACAGAAATTAAGTAGAAATGACGATCAGAGCACAAGAGCAGCGTATTAGGCCATAAAGGAGTTAACTGGGACTGAAAAGAGAAGGAAGGGAATACCTGTACGAGATAGAAATGGTAACCTGATGACTAAACATTTGGATATAAAAGGTAGGTGGAAAGAGCATTTTGAATCTGTTCTAAATTGACCAATTCCAGCTGGAGAGGACATTTTGCCAGCTGAGAGAGATTTGCGGATAGAAACAGGGGATAAAACCTTGGAAGAGGTTGCAAAATCTATAAAGAAATTAAAGAAGTTTAAGGACCCAGGAAAGGATGCTTAAGGTAGAAAATGACGAGTTGCTGAATGCGCTTTTGAAACTTTTTAATGTGGTTTGAGATAATGGTGGAATTCCAAGAGTGGAAAAATACCAAAAAGGAGATTTAAGTGTGTGTGCAAATTGGAGGGGGATAAGTTTGACACCTGTAGTTGCAAGAGTCTTTTCCAAAATCTTGTTGAACAGAACAGCCAGTAATTGATAAAATTTTAACAGAAGAACAAACGGGATTTAGAAAGGGTCGAGGTTGTAATGCAACAAGCTAATGAGATGAAAATGCCAGTTAGTATGTGTTTTGTGGATTTTGAAAAGGCATTTGATATTGTTTCACTATCTTGAAAATTATGAGATTCTATGGTATACCAGAAAAGTTTGTAAATATTATTAGAAGCCTGCATGAAGTTACTTTTGTAAGGTAATGGTGGGTGGTTCTTTGAGTGATCCATTTGAAGTTAGGTCAGGAGTGATTCAAAGAGGAGTTCTTTCGCCACTGCTGTTTGTTTTGGTTATGGATTATGTTATGAGAAAAGTTATAAGGAGAACAGGTGCAGGAATTAACTGGAAAGAAAATAAGAGGCTGATGGATTTGGACTATGCTGATGATATTGTACTAATTAGCGGAAGTATTTACAAGATGCAGAGGTTGCTAGATTGTCTGGTGGAGGAAGGAGAAAAAGTGGGATTGGTAATAAATTGTGGAAAGACCAAAATTATTAATATGAACGTGGAGAACCAAATCGATTTTGTAACTGGGAATAATGTGGTGAAGAATGTAGAAAATTATAATCTCTTGGAACGACTGTATCATCTAATGAAGTGGTTTTCAAACTTTTTGGTTTCGTTACCCCCGGCAGTGCTGTGATAGATTACTATTACCCCTACCCCATTCCTCTTCAGTTATGTAAAGTTAAAGGAAAGAAAAATATTGGAATGCTTAATTTTTAATGCTTTTTATATGCAAGAAATTCATTTCACTTAAATAAAGAATTTAGACATTATTCCTTTGACAAAAAATTACAATTAAGCCATTATTCCTTTGACAAAAAATTACAATTAAGCCATTCTTGCTTTTATTACAAATTGGAATTAAAGCATTATTTCTTTGGTAATTAACAGAAAATAGATATTATTGCTGCATTATTAACTAATTATTTATTTATTAATTCATTTATTTATTATTATTATTATTTATCAATTTACTTGAAAGAACTATTACTTTTAGAAAGTGCCTAGTTACCCCCCAGAAACGGCTTCATTACCCCCACCGGGGTAACTACCTCCAGTTTGAAAACCACTGATCTAATCGGTCATTAAACAATGAATTTCAGGAAAGGATTAGACAGGCTTGGCGAGCTGTTGGAATGTTGAAATCTGTTTTGAATAATAATATGCTTTCGGTACATACTAAAGTAAAAATGTAAAAGTCCATGGTTAGACCAATTTTAATTTATGGCCATGAGTCATGGTACAGTACAACTGCAACAGATCAGAAAGTATTAGGACTGGAGAATAAAATACTGAGAAAGATTTTTGGGGTAAAATGGGAAGACAGAGTTACAAATGAAAGAGTAAGGGATATTACGAGAGTAGAACCAGTAGATGAATATGTGAGACAGTGTCGCTGGAAATGGCTGGGGCACATATATAGAAAAGAAGGCAGGTTAATTCAGGATGTGCAAGAGTGGACTGCTAGAGGAAGAAGAGGCAGAGGTAGGCCGAGGGAAACCTGGTTGAGGACAATGAAAAGAGAAGCAGGAGAGGAGTGTTGGTGGGACCTGAAGGAGATGGCAAGAGACAAATATTGGCGGAGAAAGTTCATCGAGGCCATATGCATCCTGTGGGATGTCACAGGAAATGATTGATTGATTGGGTGTTGCATCTCTTTCTTTTGAGTTTAATTTCATTATTTCTAGACAGAGTGTCATTCTGTATTCCGAGCTGATTATCACATCATGCATCATCGTATTTGTTAAGAATTTTAAATACCTGCATTAAATCTCCTCTTTGCTGTTGCTTTCTAAAGAAATGTATTCAGTTTCTTTAGTTGCCCTTTGTAAGGTAAATTCCACAGCGATACTGTCATTTTTGGTGGCTCTATGCTGCACTCTCCCGTTTCTGCCCCTATTCATAATAAGATTCGGGAACCTTTGCAGCAGCAAGAATTTTAGGTGTTATCTAGCTAGTGGTAAATAAAGTGTAAAGGGTACTCGTACATTGGACGTTTTATTATCAAAGTTCCTTGCTATGCACTGAACATTTTGTTTCCCTCTACTGGCTGCTATACACAATTTTGAGTATTTGAGGTCGTTACTGATAATTACTCCTAAATCCTTCTCGTCCTCTGCTTCCATCGTTGGGGTGCGGAACGTCTATCTGTCGATCCATCGCTAGACGTCTTAGTCCTGTAATGGGCGACCACAAACAAATCGCCTTCATGTCGCCCTGTCCCCCTTCATTTCACTGCCCTTCCCCCCAGCTCACACACCCCTCCCTCATATACCTCTCCACCCCATTCCTTCATCTCATCCTCGGCCTCCCCCTTCCTCTCCCTCCCTCCACCTTACTCACATACACTTTCCTCGTCAGTCTCTCGATCTATCCTCTCCACATTGCCAAATCACCTAATTGTATTTTTCCTAACGCTTTCTACCACATCCACATGAACACCACAACGCTCCTTTATTCCACATTTGCCTGTCTGTCTCTTCATGTAACTCCACATGCTCCTCTCAGATAACTCATTTTCACTGCACTCACTCTTGACTTGTGTCCTTCCAAAAGGGTCCAAGCTTCACTTCCCTACGTAAGAGCTGGTATCACAATACTATCATGCAGGGACTTGTTTACTTCCATGCTCACTTCCCTATTTCTTATCACTGCTTTTAAAGAACCAGCTACTTTTCTTCCTTGTTGTACCCTTTCAAGCACTTTATCCTCCAAACGTCCATCCTTACTCATCGCACTACACAAATACTTAAATGCACTCTCAGTATTATTTTTTTTATATTTCTTTATCACCAAAGTCTGTTACCGTACATTTGTCCACATTGATTTCATTTGCTATTTTTCACTCCAGTTAATTAACTTTTACAGGTCGTTTTGAATAGCTTCATAGTCTGCTTACGTATTTACTTTGCTTCAGTTTTTCATATCATCTACCAAAGAAACGAATTCAGTTCTAGATTATTGATATAAATGGTGAACAGAACTGGCCCTACAAATAACCCTTGATGATTTCCTATCGCTACTTCTAGCCAGTCTGATGATTTACCCTATAACACTACACACCCCATTCGATTGATTAACCAGTGACCAGTCCATGAATATAATTTGTTAGAGAGCCTCTGGACTTTTACAGTATCCTGTAGTTTTAACCCGCCGAGTCCCGACCGGTTTTTTACCCAGCCTATCCCCAGATCCCTGAGGGAGAGTAAACTCCTACCAGGCGCGTCCCCCGGGTGGCGGATGGGAGAATCACTAGAGGAAGTGCCTTTCCTCTAGGGGTGCTCCGAATAACAAATAAGGAGCCGTGGACAAACCACGGAAAAGGATTGGAGCCCTTACCGTGTATTATCCAAGAAAACCATGGAAAGTCGCACAAGAAGAAGTACAGATAACAGCGTGAAAGGGAGCTGTAGTCAAGAAATGGATGCAGCTGCCTCGCTCGGTAGGGATGACCATGCAGGACAGATGGTTCCAGACCGTCAACAAGCGACTGTCCAAAGAAACACAGAAATAAGACTCGCTACATGGAACGTAAGAACTTTGTATCAAGCTGGAAAATTTGAAAATGTGAAACGAGAGATGAAGAGGATAAAAATAGATATCTTAGGAGTTAGTGAGGTGAGGTGGCCAGGTGTGAATAAACTGAACACAGATGATGGATGTTTTATATATTCAGGCGGAGACACAGCAGAAAGAGGTGTGGGTGTAATGCTTGCCAAAATGATTTCCATGAGTCTAATTGGATATTGGGCGATATCGGATCGAGTGTTGCTGGTTAAACTGAAGGGAAATCCTATTAATATTAGTATTATACAAGTTTATGCACCAACGGCTGAAAGCAGAGATGAAGAAATAGACCAGTTTTATGACGACCTGAACACAGGAAAACAACGATGTAAGACTCATGAAATAATAATGATAATGGGAGATGTAAATGCAAAAGTGGGAAGAGGGAGAGTTGGAGATACAGTTAGTCCGTTTGGCCTTGGTGAGAGAAACGAAAGAGGTGATCTATGGACTGACTGGTGTGCAGAAAACAGTCAGATGATCGCGAACACTTGGATCCGATTACACCCAAGGAGATTGTATACTTGGAAGAGCCCCGGAGATAATTATAGAAATCAAATAGATTATATAACAATAAATAAAGATACAGAAACTCCATTATAAATTGTAAATAATTGTCAGGGGAATTTTGTCTTTCAAAAGAAAATGTGTATAATTCAAAAGATAATGGGATATTGTATAATTCAAGTATACAATATATAGCTATGTGTGCTAAGAATGACTATTGAGTCATTTACTACGAGAGAATAGACTCGTGAAATCAAGTAGCGATTTCACTTTATGCTGGCTTACTTCGCCAATTCTCTAGAGTCGAGAATTTATAGACTTTCTCAACGGTACACACCAGAGACTAGACGCTCAAGTAGGCTGTAATATTGTACCGTTGGCCTCTGAGAAAGTTAGTTTCTCCCCTTAACATTCAAAAATGATAATAATAAAGATAAACAGGATCTTGGCTGAGCCAAACTCCTAGCTAGCACAACGGTTTTAAGGATTAATGCCAAAATCTGGCCTAAGTACCAGTCGTGATTTAATACAAAGAGTTGTGCTAACGTGGAGTAGCAAAACTGTATTAAATAAGTGGGAAAATTAAACACGACTGATACATTTAACAAAGCTCAAAAAACGAACTGTAAATTTATTGAATACAAGCAAATAAATTTACGTTACGACTCCAATTCAAATCAAGAAAGGGAAATGCACTCACTCAGACAAACAGCTAAATATCTCAAAAGCTTAAGCCTAGGAAAACAAGAAAATACTAATCGGTATAGATGAGACCCAGCTGCTGTGACGATCACTAAGGGGTGGGAGCTACGACGATACACTCCAACACAAGCTGAGATCTGAAATCGCTAAGAAAACCACTCGAGCCTTGCGAGGCGTACTGCACGGACCGTGTCTACAGACAGACTGAGCTCTGATTTTGAGTACCCGGCGTGAAAGCGTGTGAAAGGGCGTGGTCTTACATAACGGCCCAGAGACGCGAGCAATAATTCATAAATTATCGCTCAGAGGAATGCACCGCCCGCACATAAAAACAATCACTCGCGAAAGAATGACAAAAGTTTTGACAACTTGATGCGAATACAAGCACGCAACCAGACGGTTTGAGAGAACGAGCGAAACATTGTACATTTCATGATAATTCGTTCCTCCCGAAAAATCACTCGTTGTCACAATTTACTTTACATAATCTTACGATGTAGAAAATTCGTGACATTACGCCCCTGAAAAAATTCAAATTTTACTCTAGTAAAATTTGACATTATATATATATACTGTATATACACCCTAGCTCAGTCACACAAGATTCACACTGTGGTGTGTGTACTATCCTGTTACAGGAGGAAAACATTGTCGCCTATGAGCGTAAAAACCTCGTATTTACGTTAAGAAAAGCAAGCGTGAGGGAAAAACTCCGAGACGACAGTGAAAAATCCTGTACTCAGGTCAAACTGAGCGAAAGTTCGCAACATTTACATTGACAACTAATTGTTATGTAGCGTGGTGTATTTGATACATGGTGTAGGTGTGACAGTTGTAGTGTAACTGTACCTACGTGTAAAGCAATAATAATAATACATATTAATGCAATAATAAAGGCGACCAGGGCAGAGGAGAAGAAGTGGCAGCGTGCAGCAGAGACAATCAATGGTCCTGGACATCTTCTTCACCCAATAACTGTACCTGTGGAACATCAATAGTGTCAATGAAAGAATTTGCACCAAATTACAATTTCATCCACCCAGCAATCAATCCATACACAAAAGAAAGTACTCTTTAGCTGAAAGTCAGTTAACAGCAAGTTTTCGTACATATGTCGCCATTATTTCCTTCATAGTTGCCCCCTTTAATCTATTCTTACGCCTAATAAAGAGCTCGTCGTCAGTGCCCTCGGCTGGGATCGCCGCGACTACCCGTTTGTCATCAGTGTCCTCGGTTGGGATCACCGTGACTGCACACTAATAGCCATACTTATCATTACAAAGGGCTCGTCGTCAGTGTCCGTGCTTGGGACTACCCATTTGTCATCGGTGTCCTCGGTTGGAATCGCCGTGACTGGTCGCTTATAATTATACACTTACTATTACAAAGGCTCGTCGTCAGTGTCCGCGGTTAGATCACCGCGACTGCCCGTTTGTCATCGGTGTCCTTGGTTGGGATCGCCGTGACTGCTCACTTATAACTACACTTATTTCTACAAAGGGCTCGTCACCGAGACTTCCCGTTTGTCATCGATGTCCTCGGTTGGGATCGCCGTGACTACGCACTTATAACTAATAAAGGTAAGTCGAGAATCCCTATGCAAACTTGGGCAGGTCACATTTTAACACCCTGCGTGACTAATAAAGGTAAGTCGAGAATCCCTATGCAAACTTGGGCAGGTCACATTTTAACACCCTGCGTGGGTGTGAACACTAATGTGGCTTCTGTGTAATCTCCGGGAATCCTCAGGGAGGCCCACAGCTCGAGACACACCACAAGGTAATTCAAACACAGCCTCAGATTGCCTCTGCGGGGTCTCAGACTTCCCCCTTAACCTACCTTAATCTACGGTACATACAATATGCACAAGCCCTACGCTTACGACTATAAGGGCTTGTCGTCGGTGTCCTCGGTTGGGATCGCCGCAATTGCTCATTTGTCCTCGGTGTCCTCAGTTGGGATCGCCAAGACTGCACATTCATCATCGGTGTCCTCGGTTGGGATCGCCGAGAATGTGCACTTATGAGCTACAGTACATATGTATGTACAGACCCTAGACATATTATGTCCTGTGGGGCCAACAAGCAAGACGTGAGATCTTAGCAGCATAGTACTGACTGGGGATCAAGCTAGTTCTTGGATTGCTCAAATCTCTTAGAACAGCACAGTCTTAGGGAACCCAGTGTACGACAGATACCCACATTACCACTGCCCTCTCTCACACGACTCAGAGATTATGGGTGTGGATTCAAACAGCGCAGGAAGGAAACTTTCCTGAATGGTGGTATGTCGACACACATTGCAGGAGTGTACAAAACTATCAATTTCCTGTCCCATTCCTGGCCAGAAAAAGTCAGC
>JAGKTI010025357.1:464-14009 GCA_018397915.1 Birgus latro
AAAAAAAAATGTTTCGATGATCCTCACAATGTATCAAGCTTTTTTTTTTTTTTTGCTTAAAAACCTAAGGTGCCAGCTCGTTTTACGTGTCAGTCTACTTTTAGTTATCCTTCATGAATGTGACATTTTCACCCTCAAAACTGTCTTCTTAGTTCTGAATATAATATAATGTGTTTTACAATCAACTTTGAGAACACTTGAGGTAGTTACATATTCAGCGTTTTCGCCGAGAAATACGCTTATTCGCCCATCATTAGATTAAAAGAGATTGGACCTACCTCCAAAACGTATGCTATCGGCCGGAACTATTTCACAATTTGCACTACTTCATGTCCTTGAAGTCACGGCTAAGTGGAAAAAAAAAACGACAAAATTTAATAATATAGAATTCCGTCTCAAGAGAAATCACAGTATTGAAAGATTTTACTTAAGGAAACGTGGTTTTTAATGTAACAGAAACCTTAATATTGATCTTTTTTTTTTATTTTTTACCGCCAAAAGGCTCGACTTAAATTTAAAGAGCTTCTGCTGAAGAAAAAAAAAATAAATTAAAGATTTTAAATCGTTTCGGTGATCCTCACAATGTTTCAAACAACCTATGGTGCCAGCTCTATTTACGTGTCAGTCGACTTCTTGTTATCCTTCATAAATGTGACATTTTCACATTCAAAAGTGTCTTCTTAGTTCTTAATATAGTATAATGTGTTTTACAATCAACTTTGAGAACACTTGTGGAAGTTGCATATTCAGCGTTTTCGCCGAGAAATACGCTTATTCAGGCATCATTTGATTAAAAGAGATTGGACCTACCTACAAAACGGATGCTATCAGCCGGATCTTATTCACAATTTGCACTAATTCTTGTCCTTGAAATCATGGCTAAGGGGAAAAAAATCAGAAGTTGATAATCCAAAATTCCTTCTCAAGAGGAATCAGAATTGAAAGATTTTACCTAAGGAAATGTGGTTTTTGGTGTAACAGAAACATTGATATTGTGATTTTTTTTTTTTACCTCCATGAGTCTAGACGTAATTTTAAACTGCATGTGCTGAAGAAAAAATAAATAAGAATTGTTTCGATGATCCTCACAAAGTTTCAAGCCTTTTGTTCTTAAAAACATAAGGTACCAGCTCTATTTTCGTGTCAGTCGACTTTTTGCTATCCTTCATAAAAGTGACATTTTCACCCTCACAACTGTCTTCTTAGTTCTGAATATAATATAATGTGTTTTACAATCAACTTTGAGAACACTTGAGGTAGTTACATACTCAGCGTTTTCGCCGAGAAATGCGCTTATTCAGGCTTCATTAAATTAAAAGAGATTGGACCTACCTCCAAAACATATGCTATCACCCTGAATTATTTCACAATTTGCACTGCTTCATGTCCTTGAAGTCACGGCCAAGTGGAAAAAAAAATCGACAAAAGTTAATAATACAGAATTCCGTCTCAAGAGAAATCACAGAATTGACAGATTTTACCTAAAGAAACGTGTTTTTTTATGTAACAGAAACCTAAATATTGATCTTTTTTTTTTATTTTTTACCGCGGCAAGGCTCGGCTTAAATTTAAAAAGCTTCTGCTGAAGAAAAAAAAATAAATAGATTTTAAATCGTTTCGGTTATCTTCACAATGTTTCAAGCTCTCTCTTCATAAAACCTGTTTACGTGTCAGTCGACTTCTTGTTATCCATCATAAATGTGACATTTTCACCTTCAAAAGTGTCTTCTTAGTTCTTAATATAGTATAATGTGTTTTACAATAAACTTTGAGAACACTTGAGGAAGTTGCATATTCAGCGTGTTCGCCGAGAAATACGCTTATTCAGGCATCATTTGATTAAAAGAGATTGGACCTACCTCCAAAACGTATGCTGTCAGCTGGAACTATTTCGCAATTTGCACTACTTCATGTCCTTGAAGTCATGGCTAAGTGGGAAAAAAAATCGACAAAAGTTAATAATACAGAATTCCGTCTCAAGGGAAACAGAAGTACTGAAAGATTTTACCTAAGGAAATGTGGTTTTTGATGTAACAGAAACCTTAATATTGTGAAAACATATTTTTTTTTTTTTACGGGCACGAGGCTCGACTTATATTTAAACAGCTGCTGAAGAAAAAAAATAAATAAATCGAAGATTTTAAATCGTTTCGGTGATCCTCACAATGTTACAAACTTTCTGTTCATGAAACCTAAGGTTCCATCTCTCTTTACATGTCAGTCGACTTCTTGTTATCCTTCATTAATATCACATTTTCACCCTCACAAGTGTCCCCTTAGTTCTGCATAAAATATAATGTGTTTTACAATAAACTCTGAGAACACTTGAGGAAGTTGTATATTCAGCGTTCTCGCCGAAAAATACGCTTATTCAGGCATCATTTGATTAAAAGAGAATGGACCTACCTACAAAACGGATGCTATCAGCCGGAACTTTTTCACAATTTGCACAACTTCATGTCCTTGAAGTCACGGCTAAGTGGAAAAAAAAACGACAAAAGTTAATAATACAGAATTCTATCTCAAGAGAAATCACAGTATTGAAAGATTTTTCCTAAATAAACGTTGTTTTTTATGTAACAGAAACCTTAATATTGACCTTTTGTTTTTAATTTTTTACCACCACAAGGCTCGACTTAAATTTAAAGAGCTTCTGCTGAAGAAAAAAAAATAAATCGAAGATTTTAAATCATTTCGGTGATCCTCACAATGTTTCAAGCTTTCTGCTTATAAAAACCTATGGTGCCAGCTCTATTTACGTGTCAGTCGACTTCTTGTTATCCTTCATAAATGTGACATTTTCTCCTTCAAAAGTGTCTTCTTAGTTCTTAATAAAATATAATGTGTTTTACAATAAACTTTGAGGACACTTGACGAAGTTGCATAATCAGCGTTTTCGCCGAGAAATACGCTTATTCAGGGATCATTTGTTTAAAAGAGAATGGACATACCTACAAAACGGATGCTATCAGTCGGAACTTTTCCACAATTTGCACTACTTCTTTTCCTTGAAATCATGGCTAAGGGGAAAAAATCAGATGTTGATAATCCAAAATTCCTTTTGAAGAGGAATCGGTATTGAAAGATTTTACCTAAGGAAATGTTGTTTTTATTGTAACCGAAACCTTGATATTGTTATTTTTTTTTACCTCCATGAGTCTTGACGTAATTTTAAACTGCATGTGGTGGAGAAAAAATAAATAGAAATTGTTTCGATGATCCTCACAAAGTTTCAAGCCTTTTGTTCTTAAAAACATAAGGTACTAGCTCTCTTTTCGTGTCAGTCGACTTCTTGTTATCCTTCATAAATGAGACATTTTCACCCTCACAACTGTCTTCTTAGTTCTATATATAATATAATGTTCTTTACAATCAACTTTGAGAACACTTGAAGAAGTTACATATTCAACGTTTTCGCCGAAAAATACTCTTATTCAGCCATCATTAGATTAAAAGAAATTGGACCTTCCTCCAAAACGTATGCTATTAGCTGGAACTTTTCACAATTTGCACTACTTTATGTCCATGAAGTCACGTCTAATTTTAAAAAAATTCGACAAAAGTTAATAATACAAAACTCCGTATCAAGAGAAATCACAGTATTGAAAGATTTTAGCTAAGGAAATGTGATTTCTGATGTAACAAAAACCTTAATATTGTGATTTTCTTTTTTTTACCGGCAAGAGGTTCGACTTAGATTTAAACAGCTTCTGCTGAAGAAAAAAATAAATAAATCGAAGATTTTAAATCGTTTCGGTGATCCTCACAATGTTTCAATCTTTCTGTTCATTAAAACCTAAGTTGCCAGCTCATTTTACGTGTCAGGCGACTTCTTGTTATCCTTCATAAATATCACATATTCACCTTCACAAGTGTCTTCTAAGTTCTGAATATAATATAATGAGTTTTACAATCAACTTTGAGTGCATATTCAGCGTTCTCGCCGAGAAATACGCTTATTCAGGCATCATTTTATTAAATGAGAATGGACCTACCTACAAAACGGATGCTATCAGACGAAACTTTTTCACAATTTGCACTACATCTTGTCCTTGAAATCAGGGCTAAGGGGGGGGGAAAGAAGACATCAGAAGTTGATTATCCAAAATTGCTTCTCAGGAGGAATCACAGAATTAAAAGATTTTATCTAATGAAACGAGGTTTTTGGTGTAACAGAAACCTTGTTATTCTGATTTTTTTTTTTTTACCCAAATGAGGCTCGACGTAAATTTAAAATACTTGTGCTGGAATAAAAAATAATGTTTTCGATGATCCTCACAAAGTTTTAAGCTTTTTGTTCTTAAATTCATAAGGCGCCAGCTCTCTTTACGGGTCAGTCGACTTCTTGTCATCCTTCATAAATGTGACATTTTCACCCTCACAACTGTCTTCTTAGTTCTCAATATAATATAATGTGTTTTACAGTCAACTTTGAGAACAGTTGAGGAACTTACATATTCAGCGTTTTCGCCGAGAAATACGGTTATTCAGCCATTATTAGATTAAAACAAATTGGAGCTACCTCCAAAACGTATGCTATCAGGTGGAACTATTTCACAATATGCACTACTTCATGTCGTTGAAGTCTCGGCTAAGTGGAAAATAAATAATCGACAAAAGGTAATAATACAGAATTCCATCTCAAGTGAAATCACAGTATTGAAAGATTTTACTTAAGGAAATGTGGTTTTTGATATAACAGAAACCTTAATATTGAGATATTTTTTTTTACCAGCTTGAGGCACGTCTTAAATTTAAACAGCTTTTGCTGAAGAAAAATAAATAAATAAATCATAGATTTTAAATCGTTTCAGTGATCCTCACAATGTTTCAAGCTTTCTGTTCATAAAAACCTAAGCTGCCAGCTCTCTCTACTTGTCAGTCGACTTATTGTTTTACTTCATAAATGTGACATATCCACCTTCAAAGGTTTCTTCTTAGTTCTGAATATAATATAATGTGTTTTACAATAATCTTTGAATACACTTAAGGAAGTTCCATTTTCATCGTTTTCGCCGAGAAATACGCTTATTCAGCGATAATTAGATTAAAAGAGATTGGACCTGCGTCCAAAACGTATGCTATCAGCTGGAACTATTTCGCAATTTGCACTACTTCTTGTCCTTGATATCATGGCTAAGGGGGGAAAAGGTGACAAATCAGTCGTTGATAATCCAAAGTTCCTTCTCAAGAGGAATCACAGAATTGAAAGATTTTGCCTAAGGAAATGTGTTTTTTGGTGTAACAGAAACCTTGATATTGATTTTTTTTTTCCCCTCACGAGGTTCGACGCAATTTTAAGCTTCTTGTGCTGGAGAAAAAAAAAAAATATGTCGATGATCCTCACAATGTGTCAAGCTTTTTTTTTTTTTTTTCTTAAAAACCTAAGGAGCCAGCTCTTTTTACGTGTCAGTCTACTTCAAGTTATCTTTCATGAATGTGATATTTTCACCCTCACAACTGTCTTCTTAATTCTGGATATAATATACTGTGTTTTACAATCAACTTTGAGAACACTTGAGGTAGTTACATATTCAGCGTTTTCGCCGAGAAATACGCTTATTCGGCCATCATTAGATTAAAAGAGATTGGACCTACGTCTAAAACGTATGCTATCGGCCGGAACTATTTCACAATTTGCACTACTTCATGTACTTCAAGTCACGGCTCAGTGGAAAAATAAACGACAAAATTTAATAATACAGAATTAAGTCTCAAGATAAATCACAGTATTGAAAGATTTTACCTAAGGAAACGTGGTTTTTAATGTAACAGAAACATTAATATTGATCTTTTTCTTTAATTTTTTACCGCCACAAGGTTCGACTTAAATTTAAAGAGCTTCTGCTGAAGAAAAAAATATAAATAGTTGATTTTAAATCGTTTCGGTGATCTTCACAATGTTTCAAGCTCTCTGTTCATAAAAACCCATGGTGCCAGCTCTAATTACGTGACAGTCGACTTCTTGTTATCCTTCATAAATGTGACATTTTCACCTTCAAAAGTGTATTCTTAGATCTTAATATAATATAATGTGTTTTACAATCAACTTTGAGATCACTTGAGGAAGTTGCATATTCAACTTTTTCGCCGAGAAATACTCTTATTCAGGTATCATTTGATTAAAAGAGAATGGACCTACCTACAAAACGGATGCTATCAGCCGGAACTTTTTCACATTTTTCACTACTTCTTGTCCTTGAAATCATGGCTACGGGGAAAAAAATCAGAAGTTGATAATCCAAAATTCCTTCTCAAGAGGAATCAGAATTGAAAGATTTTACCTAAGGAAATGTGGGTTTTGGTGTAACAGAAACCTTGATTATGCGATGTTTTTTTTTAACCTCCATGAGTCTAGACGTAATTTTAAACTGCATGTACTGGAGAAAAAATAAATAAATATTGTTTCGATGATCCTCACGAAGTTTCAAGCCTTTTGTTCTTAAAAACATAAGGTACCAGCTCTCTTTTCGTGTCAGTCGACTTATTGCTATCCTTCATAAAAGTGGCATTTTCACCCTCACAACTGTCTTCTTTGTTCTGAATATAATATAATGTGTTTTACAATCAACTTTGAGAACACTTGAGGTAGTTACATATTCACCGTTTTCGCCGAGAAATGCGCTTATTCAGCCTTCATTAAATTAAAAGAGATTGGACCTACCTCCAAAACATATCCTACCAGCCGGAATTATTTCACAATTTGCACTACTTCATGTCCTTGAAGTCACGGCTAAGTGGGAAAAAAACCCGACAAAAGTTAATAATACAGAATTACGTCTCAAGAGAAATCACAGTATTGAAAGATTTTACCTATACAAACGTGTTTTTTTTATGCAAGAGAAACCTTAATACTAATTTTTTTTAATTTTTTACCGCCACAAGGCTCGACTTAAATTTAAAGAGCTTCTACTGAAGAAAAAGAAAATAAATCGAAGGTTTTAAATCGTTTCGGTGATCCTCAGAATGTTTCAAGCATTCTGTTCATAAAAACATATGGTGCTACTTCTATTTACGTGCCAGTCGACTTCTTGCTATCCTTCACAAATGTGACATTTTCACCTTCAAATGTGTCTTCTTAGTTGTTAATATAATATAATGTGTTTTACAATCAACTTTGAGGACACTTGAGGAAGTTGCATATTCAGCGTTTTCGTCGAGAAATACGCTTATTCAAGCGTCATTTGTTTAAAAGACAATGGACATACCTACAAAACGGATGCTATCAGTCGGAACTTTTTCACAATTTGCACTACTTCTTTTCCTTGAAATCATGGCTAAGGGGAAAAAATCAGAAGTTGTTAATCCAAAATTCCTTCTGAAGAGGAATCGGAATTGAAAGATTTTAACTAAGGAAATGCGTTTTTTTGCTGTAATAGAAACCTTGATATTGTGATTTTTTTTTTTACCTCCATGAGTCTAGAAGTAATTTTAAACTGCATATGCTGGAGAAAAAATAAATAAAAATTGTTTCGATGATCCTCACAAAGTTTCAAGCCTTTTGTTCTTAAAAACATAAGGTACTAGCTCTCATTTCGTGTCAGTCGACTTCTTGTTATCCTTCATAGATGTGACATTTTCACCCTCACAACTGTCCTCTTAGTTCTGAATATAATATAATGTACTTCACAATCAACTTTGAGAACACTTGAAGAAGTTACATATTCAGCGTTTTCGCCGAAAAATACGCTTATTCAGCCATCGTTAGATTAAAAGAAATTGGACCTTCCTCCAAAACGTATGCTATCAGCTGGAACTTTTTAACAATTTGCACTACTTTATGTCCTTGAAGTCAAGTCTAATTAAAAAGAAAATCGACCAAAGTTAATAATACAAAACTCCGTCTCAAGAGAAATCACATTATTGAAAGTTTTTATCTAAGGAAATGTGATTTCTGATGTAACAGAAACCTTAATATTGTGATTTTCTTTTCTTTTTTTACCGGCAAGAGGTTCGACTTAGATTTAAACAGCTTCTGCCGAAGATAAAACAAATAAATCGAAGATTTGAAATCATTTCGGTGATCCTCACAATGTTTCAATCTTTCTGTTCATAAAAACCTAAGGTGCCAGCTCACTTTTCGTGTCAGTCGACTTCTTGTTATCCTTCATAAATGTCACATTTTCACCTTCACAAGTGTCTTCTAAGTAGTGAATATAATATAATGTGTTTTACAATCAACTTTGAGTGCATATTCAGCGTATTCGCCGAGAAATACGCTTATTCAGGCATCATTTGATTAAAAGAGAATGGACCTACTTACAGAACGGATGCTATAGGACGAAACTTTTTCACAATTTGCACTACATCTTGTCCTTGAAATCATGGCAAAGGGGGGAAAAAGAAGACATCAGAAGTTGATTATCCAAAATTGCTTCTCAAGAGGAATCACAGAATTAAAAGATTTAATCTAATGAAACGAGGTTTTTGGTGTAACAGAAACCTTGATATTCAGATTTTTTTTTTTTTACCCAAATGAGGCTCGACGTAAATTTAAATTACTTGTGCTGGGGGGAAAAAAAAAGGTTTTCGATGATCCTCACAAAATTTCAAGCTTTTTGTTCTTAAATACATAAGGCGCCAGCTCTCTTTACGTGTTAGTCGACTTCTTGTTATCCTTTATAAATGTGACATTTTCACCCTCACAACTGTCTTCTTAGTTCTGAATAAAATATAATGTGTTTTATAATCAACTTTGAGAACAGTTGAGGAACTTACATATTCAGTGTTTTCGCCGAGAAATACGCTTATTCAGCCATTATTAGATTAAAACAAATTGGACCTACCTCCAAAACGTATGCTATCAGGTGAAATTATTTCACAATTTGCACTGCTTCATGTCGTTGAAGTCACGGCTCAGTGGAAAAAAAAATCGACAAAAGTTAATAATACAGAATTCCGTCTCAAGAGAAATCACAGTATTGAAAGATTTTACTTAAGGAAATGTGGTTTTTGATGTAACAGAAACCTTAATATTGAGATTTTTTTTTTTTTTTTTACCAACTCGACGCTCGTCTTAAATTTAAACAGCTTTAGCTGAAGAAAAAAAATAAATCGAAGATTTTAAATCGTTTCAGGGATCATCACAATGTTTCAAGCTTTCTGTTCATTAAAACCTATGGTGCCAGCTCTCTCTATGTGTCAGCCGACTTCTTGTTGTACTTCATAAATGTGACATATCCACCTTCATAAGTTTCTTCTTAGTTCTGAAAATAATATAATGTGTTTTGCAATCAACTTTGAAAACACTTAAGGAAGTTCCATTTTCATCGTTTTCGCCGAGAAATACGCTCATTCAGCCATCATTAGATTAAAAGAGATTGGACCTAAGTCCAAAACGTATGCTATCTGCTGGAACTATTTCGCAATTTGCACTACTTCTTGTTCTTGAAATCATGGCTGGGGGGGGGGAGGAAGCGACAAATCAGAAGTTGATAATCAAAAATTCCTTCTCAAGAGGAATCACAGAATTGAAAGATTTTACCTAAGGAAATGTGGTTTTTGGTGTAACAGAAACCTTGTTTTTGTTTTTTTTTTTTTTACCCCCACGAGGCTCGACGTAATTTTAAGCTGCTTTTGCTGGAGAAAAAAAAAGTTTCGATGATCCTCACAATGTATCAAGCTTTTTTTCTTTTTCTTAAAAATCTAAGGTGCCAGCTCTTTTTACGTGTCAGTCTACTTCTAGTTATCCTTCATGAATGTGACATTTTCACCCTCACAACTGTCTTCTTACTTCTGAATATAATATAATGTGTTTTACAATCAACTTTGAGAACACTTGAGGTAGTTACATATTCAGCGTTTTCGCCGAGAAATGCGCTTATACGGCCATCATTAGATTAAAAGAGATTGGACCTACTTCCAAAACGTATGCTATCGGGCGGAACTATTTTACAATTTGCATTTCTTCATGTTCTTGAAGTCACAGCTAAGTGGAAAAAAAAACACGACATAATTTAATAATACAGAATTCCGTCTCAAGAGAAATGACAGTATTGCAAGATTTTACCTAAGGAAATGTGGTTTTTGATGTAACAGAAACCTTAATATTGTGAATATTTTTTTTTTTTATGCTCACGAGGCTCGACTTAAATTTAAACAGATGCTGAAGAAAAAAATAAATAAATCGAAGATTTTAAATCGCTTCGGTAATCCTCACAATGTTTCAAACTTTCTGTTCATAAAAACCTAAGGTGCCAGCTCTATTTACGTGTCAGTCGACTTCTTGTTATCCTTCATTTATATTACATTTTCACCCTGACAAGTGTCCCCTTAGTTCTGCATAAAATATAATGTGTTTTACAATCAACTTTGAGAACACTTGAGGAAGATGCCTATTCAGCGTTCTCGCCGAAAAATACCCTTATTCAGGCATAATTTGATTAAAAGAGATTGGACCTACCTACAAAGCGGATGCTATCAGCCGGAAATTTTTCACAATTTCCACTACTTTTTGTCCTTGAAATCATGGCTGATGGGGAAAAAAAATCAGAAGTTGATAATCTAAAATTCCTTCTCAAGAGGAATCAGAATTGAAAGATTTTACCTAAGAAAATGTGGTTTTGATGTAACAGAAACCTTCATATTGTGATTTTTTTTTACCTACGTGAGACTAGACGTAATTTTAAACTGCATGTGCTGCAGAAAAAAAAAAAAAATTGTTTCGATGATCCTCACAAAGTTTCAAGCCTTTTGTTCTTAAAAACATAAGGTACCAGCTCTCTTTTCGTGTCAGTCGACTTCTTGTTATCCTTCATAAAAGTGACATTTTCACCCCCACAACTGTCTTCTTAGTTATGAATATAATATAATGTGCTTTACAATCAACTTTGAGAACACTTGAAGAAGCTACATATTCAGCGTTTTCGCCGAGAAATACGCTTATTCAGCCATCGATAGATTAAAAGAAATTAGACCTTCCTCCAAATCGTATGCTATCAGCTGGAACTTTTTTACAATTTGCACTAATTTATGTCCTTGAAGTCACGTCTAATTTAAAAAAAAATCGACAAATGTTAATAACACAAATTTCCGTCTCAAGAGAAATCACAGTGTTGAAAGATTTTACATAAGGAAATGTGGTCTCTGATATAACAGAAACCTTAATATTGTGATTTTTTTTTTTCCCCCGGCAAGAGGTTCGACTTAGATTTAAACAGCTTCTGCTGGAGAAAAAAAAAATCGAAGATTTTAAATCGTCTCGGTGATCCACACAATGTTTCAATCTTTCTGTTCATAAAAACCTAAGGTGCCAGCTCACTTTACATGTCAGTCGACTTCTTGTTATCCATCATAAATGTGACATTTTCACCTTCACATGTGTCTTCTAAGTTGTGAATATAATATAATGTGTTTTACAATCAACTCTGAGTGCATATTCAGCGTTTTCGCCGAGAAATACGTTTATTCAGGCATCATTTGATTAAAAGAGAATGGACCAGCCTACAAAACGGATGCTATCAGACGAAACTTTTTCACAATTTGCACTAGATCTTGTCCTTGAAATCATGGCTAAGGGGGGGAAAAGAAGACATCAGAAGTTGATTTTCCAAAATTGCTTCTCAAGAGGAATCACAGAATTAAAAGATTTTATCTAATGAAATGAGGTTTTTGGTGTAACAGAAACCTTCATATCCTGATTTTTTTTTTTTTTTACCCAAATGAGGCTCGACGTAAATTTAAATTACCTGTGCTGGAAGAAAAAATAATGTTTTCGATGATCTTCACAAAGTTTCAAGCTTTTTGTTCTTAAATACATAAGGCGCCAGCTCTCTTTACGTGTCAGTCGACTTCTTGTTATCCTTCATAAATGTGACATTTTCACCCTCACAACTGTCTTCTTAGTTCTCAATATAATATAATGTGTTTTACAATCAACTTTGAGAACAGTTGAGGAACTTACATATTCAGCGTTTTCGCCAAGAAATACGCTTATTCAGTCATTATTAGATTAAAACAAATTGGACCTACCTCCAAAACGTATGCTATCAGGTGGAACTTTTTCACAATTTGCACTACTTCATGTCGATGAAGTCACGGTTAAGTGGAAAAAAAAAACGACAAAAGTTAATAATACAGAATTCCGTCTCAAGAGAAATCACAGTATTGAAAGATTTTACTTAAGGAAATGTGGTTTTTGATATAACAGAAACCTTAATATTGAGAATTTTTTTTTACCAGCTTGAGGCTCGTCTTAAATTTAAACAGCTTTTGCTGAAGAAAAATAAATAAATAAATCGAAGATTTTAAATCGTTTCAGTGATCCTCACAATGTTTCAAGCTTTCTGTTCATAAAAACCTAAGGTGCCAGCTCTCTCTACTTGTCAGTCGACTTCTTGTTATACTTCATAAATGTGACATATCCACCTTCATAAGTTTCTTCTTAATTCTGAATATAATATAAAGTGTTTTACAATCAACTTTGAAAACACTTAAGGAAGTTCCATTTTCAGCGTTTTCGCCGAGAAATACGCTTATTCAGCCATTATTAGATTAAAATAGATTGGACCTACGTCCAAAACGTATGCTATCAGCTGGAACTATTTCGCAATTTGCACTACTTCTTATCCTTGAAATCATGGTTAAGTGGAAAAAAAAAACGACAAAAGTTAATAATACAGAATTCCGTCTCAAGAGAAATCACAGTATTGAAAGATTTCACCTAAGGAAACGTGGTTTTAAATGTAGCAGAAACCTTAATATTGATTTTTTTTTTTTTACCCTCACGAGGCTCGACGCAATTTTAAGCTGCTTGTGCTGGAGAAAAAAAAAATGTGTCGATGATCCTCACAATGTATCAAGCTTTTTTTTTATTTTCTTAAAAACCTAATGTGCTAGCTCTTTTTACGTGTCAGTCTACTTCTAGTTATCCTACATGAATGTGACATTTTCACCCTCAGAACTGTCTTCTTAGTTCTGAATATAATATAATGTGTTTTACAATCGACTTTGAGAACACTTGAGGAAGTTACATATTCAGCGTTTTCGCCGATAAATTCGCTTATTCGGCCATCTTTACATTAAAAGAGATTGGACCTACCTCCAAAACGTATGCTATCGGCCGGAACTATTTCACAATTTGCACTACTTCATGTCCTTGAAGTCACGGCTAAGTGAAAAAATAAACGACAAAATTTAATAATACAGAATTCCGTCTCAAGAGAAATCACAGTATTGAAAGATTTCACCTAAGGAAACGTGGTTTTAAATGTAGCAGAAACCTTAATATTGATCTTTTTTTTTAATTTTTTACCGCCACAAGGCTCGACTTAAATTTAAAGAGCTTCTGCTGAAGAAAAAAAATAAATAGAAGATTTTAAATCGTTTCGGTGACCTTCACAATGTTTCAAGCTCTTTTTTCATAAAAACCTTCGTTGCCAGCTCTATTTACGTGTCTGTCGACTTCTTGTTATCCTTCATAAATGTGACATTTTCACCTTCAAAAATGTCTTCTCAGTTCTTAATATAATATAATGTGTTTTACAATCAACTTTGAGATCACTTGAGGAAGTTGCATATTCAGCGTTTTCGCCGAGAAATACGCTT
>JAGKTI010025358.1:0-14009 GCA_018397915.1 Birgus latro
TATATATATATATATATATATATATATTTTTTTTTGTATAAGAATAGGGGATAGGGCTCATTTCAATGGTTGAAATCAGTGGAAAAATCCGGGGAAGATTTGCGACGCGGCTGAGCAGGCGAGAGGAGAGGGTAATGGAGGGGAGTCAAGAACGAGGGGAAATGACTAAATTGTCAACAGTGGATGAGAGTACTGATGACATTAGCAGCTCTGAGTATTGCTGGACATTGGCAGTACTGATAGATGATACAAGTCACCACTTGAAAGCCCGGGCGAATTCAAAACAACACAGAATCACAAAAGTGACACCCCGTGGTATGATCCATTGCTCCCGAGCATCACGACAGTGCCGATCCGCGATTAAGGGGTTAAGGCTGAGTCGCCAGTGATAATCAAGACAGCATATTCCAAAGCTGATTATATTACCACACAGAAAAATCTTACATTATGACATGGCCTTAAGTGACCAAGCATAGCCTACCTAGTCTTATGGCTTTGGTTTTTGATTTATGGCTCATTATTTCAGATGTACAAATAATTTCAATACTTAGTTATCCAAATTTTAAAATATTTTTTCTGTCATACAGTGTAGCAATTTCTAATGGCTCCATTCTCCAAAATCTGCTAACTTAATGCTTAAGTATCTGAATAAATGAATGCCAACACAAAGTTATACACAACTTATATAAACCTTCAGATTTTATTTCTGTTAACTTTTAGGGAAAAAAAAATCATCCATCCATCCATCATCCAGTCCTATGCTGCCCCATGAGGAGCGTAGGAACCTGGAAAAAAAAAAAGAAATCATTTTTTCTAGCAAAAAAAATCAGTGATTTAATCACATGATTAAATCAGTTTGATTTAATCAGTGCCAACCCTGCTACAATCACAATCACTTTTACCTTCTCAAACTTGAATGTGACCTAAATACATCTTGAGCTGATACATTTGTAAACTCTCATTCCACTCTGCCATACCTTATTCATCAACTCTTTCCTTGGACCTTCCTTGCCCATTCATGCCCTGTCGTACATATTTCACACCCTCCCACTCCTACATTTCACACAATGCCATCACAGCATATCTCGCACTCTTGAACACATTCACCACTTCCACCCTCATGCTTTCCTCATTCGCACCTCTCACATTCCACATGGCCATGCGAATCTGCCCATTAGGTTGGGGCCCTGGGCAGGTATTGGGCCCTCCGAGGCTCTCCGAAACATTTGCCTGATTAAGAGTTTTTAGACAGGGGAATCTGGGGGACACTTAACCCAACCAAAAAAACCGTTAGATGGTTACCACCCAGCATAGTAAATGATTTCCTGAGTACGGGAAACCATTTGGCGTGTCACTCAGTGTAGAGACCATTAGGCATCCTTACATTGAGTGAGTGGATGATGGGTACCCCCATCTGTCACAGTGATTATCTATGAGTGCGGTGTCCCAGATGACTAGCCAAAAAGTGTGATTGTAATTGTGTAGATGAGGAAGGATGATTCCCTGGAAAGAGGAAAATTATAGAGGAATAAAACTTTTGGGCCAGATAGTGAAGTTAATAAAGAGAATCCTACAAGGTATGATTAGGGAAAGAGTGCATGTTGATGAGATGCAGTTTTGATTTATGCCAGGCAGAGGGACCACTCATGCCATATTCATTGTCCAACAGCCTAAGGAAAAATATATAGGAAGAAACAGGAGCTTTACTTTGTTTTTGTTGATTTGGAGAAGGACTTTGACAGTCCCTAGGGAGGTGGTGAAGTGGGCAATGAGAAAGCTTGGGATCAAGGAGTGGCTGGTTAAAATGGTAATGTCTGCATATGTGGGTGCTTGCAGCAAGGTGAGAGTGAATGGAGATTTGAGTGATAAGTTTTCTGTGAATGTTGGCTTGCATCAGGGGTCAGTCTAGAGCCCATTGTTTTTTGTCATGGCTCTCATGTGACTTCAGAAATGGACTTCCATGGGAGATGTATGTTGATGACGTGGTGTTGATTGCAGAGGAAAGATTTAGAAAATGGAAAGACGGAGTGGGACACAACGGTTTGAGAGAAAATGTGGATAAAACAATAGTCATGATATCTAGGGTTGTTGGCAGTACATGTGCAGTTTGCCAAAAGGATGTGGGAAATAATTCCATCCTGTGCAGTGTATGTGATAAGTGGGTGTATAAGAGATGTAGTGGTATTAGAGGTAGACTGCAAGATAATGCTGATGTTGTGTGTGCAGTATGTCAGGAAGAGCATGTAGAGAGTGTCAGGCATGAAAGGATTGATATTATTGGTGAGTTTCTTGAGTGTGTAAAGGAGTTCTGTTATTTGAGGGCCATGTTATGTGCTAAAAGTCTGGCTGGAACTAGTTCTGTGGCAAGGGTAGGGAGTGGTTGGAGGAAGTTCAGGGAACTATTGCCTCTTGTGACAGTGAAAGAGCTCTCCCTCCATGCTAAGGGATCCTTGAATGGGGCATGTGTTAGGAATGTGTTGCTATATGGTAGTGAAACCTGGGCAGTAAAGGGAAACGATATTTGTTGGCTCAAATGGACAGAAACAACAATGTTTAGATGGATGTGTAGTGCTTCCTTGAATAAGAGGCTTGGGGGGCTAGGATTGTGATTGAAGATTTCAGAGGAAGGATGGGACTGGAGTCTCTTGGTATTATGATGAGGAGGGGTAGATTTAGATGGTATGAATATGATGAGAGGATGGAGGATGGCAGCTGGGTGTGGAAGGTGGGGGGTGTGAATGTCAAGGGTAGGATTGCGAGAGGCAGACCAAAATGACCTGGGACAAAGTCACAGAATATGACCTCAGGGATAAGGCTGAATAAGGAGGCTGCTAGAGCTCAATCAGCATGGAGAGCTGTCATTAGCTGACTTAGGTTTAAGCATGCAAACATGTTGGAGCCTTTATACGTGATATGAAAATTGAATTATAACTACCCTGTATGCTTATTCTGAACCTTAAACTCTTTTTCAGACTCTTATGGTGCAGAATTGAATGATTCAGAAAATGATGTTGCAAGTTCAAATGGACCAAGCTCTGAGGACAGAGATGGAGAGGAGGCGATGGAGGGGTATAGTGGTCAGGACGAGGAGGAGGATGGGGGTGAGGGAGGGAATGAGAGGAGTGCAGACCCTACAGAACCACCTACAAAGAGGCTCAGGTTGGAGGGAAGTTTTGAAGGGCGGCTAAAAGAGGAAACCTGCAAAGAGACATTTGAAGCAGGGCCCCCACAACCGATGGAAGTAGGGGAGAGTGGGGTAGGGAGGGATGAAAGTGAAGAGGAAAGATCCAGAGCTGAAGAGGGCTCTACTGAAGTAGAGGCAAAGAAAGCAGCAGAAGAGAATGTGAAGAAGAAGGAGGTGAAAAATCAAGCAGAGGTGAAGGAGCAACCCACAGAATCAGAGAAGACATGCAAAGCGAAGGAGGAGAGCAGAGACAGCACCTCAGGGGCCAGCAGTGCAAAAGTTCCTGATAATACAAGTGGGGAAGCAGAGACGAGTGAAGGAGATGCTGTAGAAACCAGCGAGAGGCAAGAGAAGGTGGAAGGGGAGACAAAACTAAAGGAGAAGGGTGTGAAAGAGGAAGCACAGGATCCACTCTCCTCAGCATCTTCCGAAGTTTGTTCTTCAAATAGTCCTCAGAAGTCATCGGAGGGAAGTGTGGAAGACTTAAGTGGGGACAGGGGATCTGAGGGAAGTCCAGACTCAGCTGAATCAGCAAAGGAACTTACTTCTCAGCCTGATGAACACACAGATCAGAAGGTACAATTTATGATGCAAGGATATTTATTGATGAGAGTCTGATCGTTATACAGTATTTCCTTAGACAGTCTCTGTACACTACGAAGGTTCAGGTACTTGTCACTCATATATTTTACACTGGGTGATAAGATTCCCTGTAGTTGTTTAAAATTATCTTCTATTAGTCCACATGAAGCACCTAATTGTTGTAGATCAGCCCCAGTCTGCCTGGCCAAGCAGACCTAACAGGTAAGCAGTTGCCCCTGCAGGTCAGTCCCGTGTATTTAACTGATGTTCCCTTGCAGCTGACTGCACCTTATGAAATGGGAATATTATGGGGGTTTGTTTCCTGGATGAATGGCGCATTTGCAGTGCTCCACCCAGTGGCAGGTTCCACGCCACCCCGTTATCTGGCTATATGGTTACCACCCAATCCTGTAAATGGTTTCCTGGGTTACCCCTCTTCCCAATAGGAAACCATTAGGCTTGTCACTCTGTTAAGAGCCACGTGAAGTGAAAAGAAGAATAAAAAGTCACAGGAGGAAAGAGAGGAGGGCAGACAAAGAGACAGAATGAGAAAGGCGAAGGAAGTATCCATCACTATGTCAAGTGAGTGGATGGCAGTCGCTACCATCTACCACCACCCTAGTGTGACATTACCGATGAAAGAGTTAAAGTTGTTTTATTATTAAGCTACAAGTGATGTACTGGACTGCCTAGAACCCTTTATTGGTCAGAGCTCCTCTTCAACTGCAGAAAATCAATTGGTTTTAGCCAGAATAAAATATCTAGCCCAAAACTGGGTTAATTTTCCCATGACTTACTATGAACTTGCTGTGAAGTCAGAAGTGGTTGTTTTTGTTTAAGCTGTGACCCAAAAGGTTGCATTTCACTTTTCTGTAACTCTTCAGCCGTGAACCAGAAGTTTGTATTATATTTCACATGTTTATAATCCATCGGCCATATGTTTATATAGCTGTCATTTGGAATTCATCACTTGAAATATTTTAATGCCTGTACAATAGAACTTTAGTTACCAGTAAGGTAATGTTGTTAGTTGGTTGGCATTAATATAGGTCTGATTCACCGTCCAGAAATTTCAGTTGCCAACATTAGTATGGGTATATAGCAGTAATTTCAATTACAGTAAACACTCAATTATCCGTTTGTGCATAATCGACTAGCATCATTATCCATCATAGTAAGTGGGGCTGAATTTTTAAAATTCCGTGGAAAGCCCGAAAATCCAAATATGCACCATTTGTCAGGAGTCCCCTCACTAAAACACTGCCTTAGGTCTTGTCACCAAAACATTGCTTTTGATGTTGCCAGATTTGACAGGTTTCTAACTTGTTACTTGTTGTATTGCCCTCCCTATCTTTTGTTTTCTTCTCATATTCGGTATTAAATACACCTTCTCTACTTTTATCACTTACTCAATACATGTTGTACTTTTTTTTCCCTCTTCCTCTTCTTCATGCATTTTGTCCTCAAATGGATGATGTGTTAGACCCCCGCCCCCTTCCCCAAAGACCACCACTCTGTACTCTTTCTCCAGTACTGTATTGTAACGCCACATGGCGGCTGTGCTTACAGTGAAGTTCATAACGTTTTTTCGTTATCTTTGTCCTGTATGTCATGCTGGCTTCATGTCTTCTGGTGGCATGTGTCAGTATGGCACCTCCACCTGCCAAATGATCCAGGAAGGTGCTACGTATCAAAAAGAAGCAGGAGATTATCAGGAAACTGGACGAGGGTTGGACAGTGAGTTAGGCAGGTGAGTTTTTTGGTGTCCCTTGTACAACCTTGCAGGACAGCAAAAAGGCAAGAGAACATATCTTGCAGTACAGGACTGAATACAGGCAGACATTCCTATGTCTTGAACAGAAAATGATGGCCAGACCCAAGCACCTGGATTTAGATCAGTCAGTGTTGAAGTGGTACCACCAGCAATGGGGCAGTGGTGTCATGGTGTAAGTGGTGAAGCTCAAGGATACATTGGTGAAGTTTGCCTGACACCTGAGCATGACTGCCATTAACCACACAGGACTTACTGTATTAAGAAATTCTGCTACTCTGGTGAATTTATTCCCCCTAACGTCTTCTGTTTTATTTCTGTCACACATGCTTCACCCATCTTCCTCTCCTCACCCTTGGTTAGGTCTGCCTACCCTCTTTTTGTCTGCCATGCCCTGCCTAACCCTGTCTTCAGGTGTTGGCTGTACAGTGTGTACAATACATCGCACACTTCAGTACAGCATTCAGGGGTGTTTTTCTGTACTGTATGATGAGTTATACAGTACAGTTATATGGTTTTATATGGGGTTAGATTCCCTTTCTGGGGATTTGGGAAGGGTATTACATCAACATTGGGTGATAAGAATCCCTGTAGTTGTTTAAAATTATCTTCTATTAGTCCACATGAAGTACCTAATTGTTGTTGTTGATCAGCCCCAATCTGCCTGGCCGAGCAGACCTAACAGGTAAGCAGTTGCTCAGTGGCAGAATCGGTAGAGAGGCAGCGTTCAGTCCTAATGGACCCAGGTTCGAATCCCGGCTGGGGCAGGGAACAGTTTACGGATTTGAATTTCTTAAAATGCAGACTTTTCTGATCTACCAGATGACCTGCCGACATGTCATAAAAGTACCCCCGCTAATACCAGTACACCAGTCCTGTATGAGACATCCCTAGCATATATTCAGTATGGATGGTGCGTGTTAGTGCCAAAGTGGTGATATGTGGAGATGCACGGAGGACTTCTGAGCCCCAAGGAGGACTACTGGGACTTGGGAATAGACCCTGAAGCCTTTGCCCAGGGTCGGTCCATCATTGCATTACCTTCCAACATTCTGTTGGCTGCTATACCCTGGATAATTAAGAGTTTACTGGTATATTGATTCTGTAGGAAGTAAATTAATTTGTTAAGACTTGTTTGACTTTCAGAAACATTTTTCTGCTTCAGTTAACCCTCTCAGCACAAATAAATTTCTCTATACAGTGCTTCTTCCTATAACGCAGGTAATTTAGGCTGGCCACAAGTTATGGTACCATAAACTGGAATCAATTCGGACTCGGGGCGAATTCGGATATTATTGCAATAAAAATTTATTTAAATTAATAAGTAATGAATAAACATATTAGAAATCTGTTTGTGCTCAATTGTTTGTAATTCTTTACTGTACTTTTGTGTATAACCCTTAAACCGCAGGGTTGTCGGAGGCGCGCCGTGCCCATCCCGCGGGGATATTCACGCTCCGGCTGACTTTTTAAAAATATTTGCCAAAAATCAGTTATTAGTGCTAGAATATTATAATTACATATGCATATGGCACACACCTTCAGCTTTCTCATGGGATGTTTTTTTAGCACTCGTCGACTACCGTAGGACTTGTGGAGACTTCTGAAGTTGGGTAACTAAGTCTCCACTTTACACTTCCCGTAATATGAATACCACTGCCATATATTAACACTAGAAACACTATTCAATGATTTCCAAGTAGTTTGGAATCCATACTAAAAAAAAGAAAACACTGTGAAAGCAGTGTACAATACGAGCACATACGAGCCTCCCACTCGCGCTAATGCGCCGCTGGTATTCTGTCATTTCTTACTCATATACACACTCACACTTTATTATTTCTAGTACTTTTTTACACTTATATATATCTACAGTCCTTTACCGCTTCCCACACAATGTTTAGTAGGGGTAGAGATCACAGGGCCTTTTATAATGGGTGCAAAAGCGGCAGAAATGGAGGAGTGCGATTGCGATGTCCCCCAGCTTGAAGGACAGCAGTGAACTGAGATGTACGTATCTCGGTAGCCAAGAGTTGAAAATGTCAGCTGCTAATGTATGTGCTAAGAAATAAGTCGTAGGAAATCTAGACTATATAATAAATTAGGTAGTTCCAGGTGAATATAAATCACTCAGGCTTCTCCCTTCCTTTCTTATATACAGTACATTTATATTACGAGAGTAGCTTATATGGCATATTTCACAGGAAAAAAAAAGCAGGGGAAATTAGCGAACGAGTTCAGGTTGGACGTAGCCAAGTGATAATTACCCAATTCCAGGTGTATGGCACTATCAGTTACCTTATTTTATATATATATATATATAAAGCTCCTAGATCAGATAATGAAAGTAATGGAGAGAGTTCTAGAAGGTATGATTAGAGAAAGAGTGAATATCGATGAGATGCAGTTTGGGTTTATGCCAGGCAGGGGGACCACTGATGCCATATTCATTGTTCGACAGCTTCAGGAAAAATATATTGGCAAGAAAAGGGAATTGTATTTTGTTTTTGTTGATTTGGAAAAGGCCTTTGACAGAGTCCCTAGAGAGCTGGTGAAGTGGGCAATGAGAAAGCTGGGGTTGGAAGAGTGGCTGGTTAAGGTGGTTATGGCCATGTACGTGGGTGCTCGCACCCAGGTAAGAGTGAATGGAGTTTTGAGTGATGAGTTTCCCGTGAATGTTGGTGTGCATCAGGGGTCAGTTTTGAGTCCCTTGTTGTTTATCATGGTGCTTGAAGCCCTCTCATGTGACTTCAGAGATGGACTCCCATGGGAGATGTTGTATGCTGATGATTTGGTGTTGATTGCTGAGAATGAAGGGGAGGCTGAGGAAAGATTTAAGAAGTGGAGAGATGGTATGGGTGTCAGGGGAAATTTATCAGTTTTCTCTGGTGTTGTCGCCAGATGTCAGGGGAAATTTACGTATTTCAAGAGATAGTGGGATATTGTATATCTGCGTATACAATGTATAGCTAAGTGTGCTATGAATGACTATCAAGTCATTTACTAAGAAGGAATAGACTTGTGAAATCGAGCAGCGATTTCACTCTATGCTGGCTCACTTCGCCAATTCTCTGGAGTCGAGAATTTATAGACTTTCTCAACGGTACGCAGCAGAGACTAGACGCTCTATTAGGCTGTAATATCGTACCGTTGACCTCTAAGAAAATTAGTTTCTCCCTCCAACAATCAAAAATGATAATAATAAATATAACAGGATCTTGGCTGAGCCAAACTCCTAGCTAGCACAACGGATTTAAGGATTACTGCCAAAAGCTGGCCTAAGAACCAGTTGTGATTTAATACAAAAAGTTGTGCTAACGTGGAGTAGCAAAACTATATTAAATAAGTGGGAAAATTAAACACGACTGTTACATTTAACAAAGCTCAAGAAAATGAACTGTAAATTTATTGAATACAAGCAAATAAATTTACGTTACATGACTCCAATTCAAATCAAATGAAAGAAATGCACTCACTCACTCAGTCAAACGGCTAAATATTTCAAAAAACTTAAGCCTAGAAAAACAGGAAAATACTAATCAGTATGGATGAGACTGCACTATAGTCGATCACCCAAGTGGGTGGGAGCTCGGGAATACACGCCGACACAAGCTGTGATCTTAAATAAAGAATTCACTCAGCCTTTAGAGGCGTACGACCCAATTCGTTCCGCGGCTATGGACAGACTGGGGTCCCGTTTGAAAACTCGACGCGGCACGGGCGGGAGCTGCGCGCGCAGGCTTATAACGGCCCAGAGCGAAACCCGGCAACTTAAAATTATCGTACATATAATAATAATTTACTCCTCGCAAAACAACCCAATGTCACGACTTAACGCGATTTTTCAATGTAGAAAATTCGTGACATTACGCCCGTGAAAATTTTCAAATTTTACTCGAGTAAAATTTGACTATATATATATACATCCTAACTCAGCCACACAAGATTCACACTGTGGTGTGTGTACTATCCTGTTACAGGAGGAAACAGTGTCGCTTATGAGCGTAAAAACCTCGTATTTACGTTAAGAAAAGCATGCTTGAGGGAAAAACTCCAAGACGACAGTGAAAAATCCTGTACTCAGGTCAGCTGAGCGGAAATTCGCTACATTTACATTGACAACTAATTGTTATGTAGCGTGGTGTATGTGATACACGGTGTAGGTGTGACAGTTGTAGTGTAACTGTACCTACGTGTAAGCAATAATAATAATACATGGTAATGCAATAATAAAGGCGACGAGGGCAGAGGAGATGAAGTGCCAGGGTGCAGCAGACGATCAATGGTCCTGGACATCTTCTTCACCCAACGACTGTACCTGTGGGATGAGTCAAGGTGGAGTATCAATAGTGTCAACCAAAGGATTTGCACTATATTACTATTTCATCCACCCAGCAATCAATCCACACACACACAAAAGAAGGTACTCTTTGGCTGAAAGTCAGCTAATAGCAAGTTCCATACATATGTCACCATTATTTCCTTAATAGTTGCCATTTCTAACCTACACTTACGCCTAATAAAAGGGCTCATCGTCGGTGCCCTCGGCTGGGATCGTACCACGACTACCCACCTGTCATCAGTGTCCTCGGTTGGGCTTACTGTGACTGCACACTTATAGCTATACTTAACATTACAAAAGGACTCGTCACCTCGACTGCCCGTTTGTCATCGGTGTCCTCGGTTGGGCTCACCGTGACTGCACACTTATAACTAGTAAAGGTAGTCGAGAATCCCTATGCAACTTTGGCAGGTCACATTTTAACACCCTGCATGGGTGTGAACACTCATGTGGCTTCTATGTAATCTCTGGGAATCCTCAGGAAGGCCCTCAGCTCGAGATACACCACAAGGTAATTCAAACTCAGCCTCAGATTGCCTCTGCGGGGTCTCGGACTTCCCCCCTTAACCTACCTTAACCTATGGTACATACAATATGCACAAGCCCTACGCTTACGACTAATAAGGGCTTGTCGTCGGTGTCCCCGGGTTGGGATCGCCGAGAATGTGCACTTATGAGCTACAATACATATGTATGTACAGACCCCAGACATATTATGTCCCGTGGGGCCAACAAGCGAGACGTGAGGTCTTAGCAGCATAGTACTGACTGGGAACCAAGCTAGTTCTTGGATTGCTAAATCTCTTAGAACAGCACAGTCTTAGGGAACCCAGTGTACAACAGATACTCACGTTACCACTGCCCTCTCTCACACGACTCAAGAGATTATGGGCGTGGATTCAAATGGCGTAGGAAGGAAATTTTCCTGAATGGTGATACGTCGACACACATTACAGGAGTGCACAAAACTATCAATATCCTGTCCCATTCCTGGCCAGAAAAAGTCAGCACGGATACGGCCTTGGGTTTTCCTTTTGCACATATGACCTCCTGATGCTGAGCAATGACCCCATTCTAACACTGCTTGGCGGTAGTTTGCGGGAACGACAAACTGCAGTTGAACCTCGCCCTCGGGTGTTCGTGACTCACGGTAGAGCCGTCCTAGTTTACAAAGGAACCTGGCTCGTCCACCCTGTGAATACTTGGTCACTCTACCCTTTTGTTTCTTCCACACAACAGCAAGGGTCGGGTCAGTCTGTTGCTCTTGGACAACATCTTGACTACAAATCAGATCTTGCGGCAATGCAAAGGCCACTGGGGCAACACAATTTGGAGCCTTGGCCATGGCTCGTGTTACTACAGCCGAAGTCTGAGTAGTGACATCTGTGGTGCAACTATGCTTGGCACCTGGTATATTGCCTATTATGAGGTCAAACAAAGGTTCTTGCATGACAACTGCAACTGTTGAACCTGTGTAAAAGGGAGATGCTACCTGGATACGTGCCTCAGGAAACAATCTCACTGATCCGTCAATAAGCTGAGCTTGGATCTGTCTGCCTGTATACTCTTCAGGACGAACAAGACTCTGCCTGACAGTACAACCTGAGGAACCATTGTCTCTCAGTACATTAACAGAAACACCTCCCACAAACCCTGGCTGAACAAGGAAGGCACTGTTACCTGTGGGAGGGCCTGTGGAGGAAGCGGCCAGCCATTGATAAGGCTGCATGGCACACATCTCTTCAAATCTGACAGGAGTATTTGCCTTAGGGATCATACCCGAACTAGATGCATGAGGAGCTGTACTCGCCATCTGGGGATCAGGAGCACTGACGGCCTGTAGAGAAGAGTTCACCGTCTCAGGGGGACTAGTGAACTGTGAAGGCGGAGCTGTGCTGGCGGGAACGGCACCATCGTGCGCTTGTTGAGGAATAAAGGCTGCATTTGCCTCCTGCCTCCGATACACTGGGGCTGGTGTCGAAAAGGTTTGACCCGGTTGGCGATTGCGTGGCTGATACTGCTGTTGCTTAGGGTACTGCTGTTGGTTAGGGTACTTGTTGTACCTCTTCCAGTCAGGTTTCTGTGTATTCTGCCACTGGTCCTTCTGCGGTTTGCCTGGACCATGACCATTACTTTTAGAATGGCCTTGATGCTGGGGTTCAGTCTGGGACTGCTTACCAGACTTAGCAGTATCTGTCCTGTTCCAGGACTGCTGCTTACGAGTTTCGTACCCGTACACACTAAAGAAAGCATCAGCGGTTTGTACCATTTCGGATGCTTCCTTTACTTTGGACATCTTGAGCTGGGCCACAAGCTCAGCAGGCCACGACTTTTCCAGCTGTGTGCGCAGCACGAGGTCAATCATTCCCTCTCGTGTGCTGGGAGTCTCGTCCTTCTCCATCCACTTGCCCAAATATGCCGTGAGACGGTCGAGGAACTGAGCGGCTGTCTCCTTTTCCTGGAGACGCGCCTTCATGAACAGACTTCTAGCATGATCAACAGTAAGACCGTACGCTTTGATGAGTGCGGACTTCATCATCTCATACGTGAGATTATCTCTGCGAATTCTGTGGAGAATGTCGAGGGCGGGGCCCTCAAACAGGCTAAGGAACTGAAGCCGCTTAGCTGCCTCCTCCAGTTTGTACAGGTTTGCCATGTCTTCGAAACGAGCTATAAATGGCTCGATTTGCTCGCCTTCCTTGTAAGAGGGAAGCTTGAGACGTGGAGTTGCTAGAAAAGAAGCTGGGAGAGCAGTAGGGGAGTTTGGATTGGCTGCACCTGGTGTGCCTGAAGCCAAGGAGTCTCGCTTTAGCTTTAGGACTTCCAACTCATGTTCACGTGCTCTCTCTTTCTCCTCACGCTCATGTTCAAGTTCGCGCTCTTTCTGCCGTTCTTCGTACTCACGCTGCTTTTGACGTTCCTCGCGTTCACGTTCTTCACGTGCCTCGCGTTCAACACGCTCCTGTTCACGTACTTGGCGCTCGTGTTCACATTGCCACTCGCGCTCCTCCCGCTCACGTTCTTTCTGCTGTTCTTCATACTCCCGCTGCTTTTGACGTTCCTCGCGTTCAATTTTCTGCTCTTCACGGGCGGCATTTTCACGTTCCTGCTCGCAATTGAAGCGCGACAGGACATAATCTCGAATTTCCTGGGGGTTAGTAAGCCCCATTTCCTTAGCTTCTTGCACAAATGTACTGTGTTCTATCGTGCTTGGTTTGAGACCGAGTGACAACTGAGACTGGTTATGAGTGAGTGATTCGGTAATAATTTAGGCTAGGAGTTTATCCTGGCGAGGTCGCCAGATGTCTGGGGAAATTTATCAGTTTTCTCTGGCGTTGTCGCCAGATGTCAGGGGAAATTTACGTATTTCAAGAGATAGTGGGATATTGTATATCTGCGTATACAATGTATAGCTAAGTGTGCTATGAATGACTATCAAGTCATTTACTAAGAAGGAATAGACTTGTGAAATCGAGCAGCGATTTCACTCTATGCTGGCTCACTTCGCCAATTCTGTGGAGTCGAGAATTTATACTTTCTCAACGGTACGCAGCAGAGACTAGACGTTCTATTAGGCTGTAATATCGTACCGTTGGCCTCTAAGAAAGTTATTTCTCCCCCCAACAATCAAAAATGATAATAATAAATATAACAGGATATTGGCTGAGCCAAACTCCTAGCTAGCACAACGGATTTAAGGATTACTGCCAAAAGCTGGCCTAAAAACCAGTCGTGATTTAATACAAAAAGTTGTGCTAACGTGGAGTAGCAAAACTATATTAAATAAGTGGGAAAATTAAACACGACTGTTACACTTAACAAAGCTCAAGAAAACGAACTGTAAATTTATTGAATACAAGCAAATAAATTTACGTTACATGACTCCAATTCAAATCAAATGAAAGAAATGCACTCACTCACTCAGTCAAACGGCTAAATATATAAAAAAAACTTAAGCCTAGAAAAACAGGAAAATACTGATCGGTATGGATGAAACTGCACTATAGTCGATCACCCAAGTGGGTGGGAGCTCGGGAATACACGCCGACACAAGCTGTGATCTGAAATAAAGAATTCACTCAGCCTTTAGAGGCGTACGACCCAATTCGTTCCGCGGCTATGGACAGACT
>JAGKTI010025359.1:0-14009 GCA_018397915.1 Birgus latro
TGGCCTCCCCCTCCCTCTCCCCCCCTCCACCTCACTAACATACGCTCTCGTCATCAGTCTCTCACTCTCCATCCTCTCCACATGGCCAAACTGTTTACTACAATAAACCCCTGCATATTGAGAAATACAACAGTAGAATGGGAAGCATAGATATGGCTGACCAATTGCTGGAGCCATATGCCTTTCAAAAGAAGAGCCTTGCCTGGTTCAAGAATCTCGGGATCCACTTCATTTTTATGCCTTTCAAAAGAAGGCCTTGCCTGGTTCAAGACTCTCGGGATCCACTTCATTTTTCGCATTCTCCTGAATTCATTCATTGTGTACAGAAATGGCTCTCAGTGCAAAGGGGAATTTCTTCAGTACATAATGGATGTCAGTCAACAGTGGTTGTGTGAGCATAGTCATGGTGCCAAGGCTTTCATCTGTCAGGAGGAGGCCATTAAAAAAAATGAAAAATAAAGGGCCTATGAAAGCAATCCAAGTAAAAGACCTGTGTCCACCATGAGAAGTCAGAGAAGCAAAAGTATACCCAGTGTGCACCAAGAAGGAAAAGAAGAGAAAGGACACTGTCTACTACTGCCTTGGTGATCCAGGTCTGTGCTCCATGAATCACTTCAGGGTGTGGCATGCTGAAATGGCAGAGGAATCACAGCCAGGGCCAAGTGGTGTGTCATGAAATACAAGAAAAAGCTAGAACACCGCAACACATACTCCATCAAGCCCCTCTACCCCCCGACTTACAGAGAGTAAAATGTGTGTACGTAATGAATATATATATATGTTATACAGATTGCATTTATAAGGAAAGGGAACATAATGACCCTGTACTGAAGACGAAATAAGTATTTTCTGTGAAGTATTTTGTATGCACATTTATGGTCAGGAGGGTAGGTTGGGTAGGCTACGTGACTCGCTGCGGCATGGGGATGAAGGGGTTAATCATCTCAATTTCTTTTTGAAATCCCTTCCAAGGAGAGACCACATGAAGGCGTGTAGGAATGAGGAAACACCCACCCCGAGGAGGGACCACAGAGAGGCGCATACGGAGCCCGGGCCAGATAGGTTTACGTCCCTCGCCACCATGCACCCCTCTTCCCCTCAAGAGACCCCGCGGGAAATACACAGCCCTGCTGCCCTATTCTTGGGCCAGTCCAGCACTCGCCAGGATTGGGGTGGGACTGGTTACCCAACAGTCCCAGGTAGAACCCAGGCAATGGCCACTGTACGCGCTGGGGAGAGAACTGCCACTGTACACCTCTCACCTACTGATACCCCCTGCAGAACCCAGGCGACGGACACTGTACTTGCTGGGGAGGGAACGGCCACTGTACGTCCCTCAGCTGCAGTCCCCACTGCGAGCAGGACCTCGACGACAGCCACTGTACGCACCGAAGAGGGAACGGCCACTGTACATCCCTCATCTGCAGCCTCTCTCTCTCCCTACAGAGCCAGACAGCCAGTGGAGGCACAGCTAGAGAGGATCTGGAGCAGCCCCTTCGTGAGCCTGGAGATTCACTCTCATCAGGCAATGCCCCCATGTCGCCCCACGCTGTCAGACTCTGGGAAGAGGAGATGCCGCAGGCAGCCCCTGGCAGCCTCATGACCCAGGAGAAGCTGCAGACCCCAGCCACCCAGGGGGTGGCCCCAGGACCCCAGGGCGAGTCCTCCCCAGCCCCACCGCCAAGCAGTCCTCCCACAGGAGTAGGCACCAGGAAGCACGCCTGCTCTCCCTATTCAGCCCCAGTCCTGAGGGCCGAACCACTCCTTGAGGCCCCACCAGGAAAGGGCCTTCCGTTACACTGTCCATCAACTCACCTTAGATGACCCGGCCCCTGACAGCGGTCCCGTGCCTCCTGTGGGAGAGCACACCTGACAGGCCCCCTCCCACACCTGGATGACACCAGCAACTATCCAGCCACAAGCAGCCCAACCCAGATTCCCTGTGTATCAGATAGTGTGTTGATCTGTGCATTGTACTGTTGTATGGCATTGTAACTTGTTATGCTCTGTGTTTTAGAGGTACTTTCTTGAATCTAAGCCGCAGGTGGAAGCCTTGGGTTCTTTTAGTTCAGGACTGGGCAAGAGCATGCAACAGGGCATAAACACAGGCTAACCAGTATTACACATATATTACCATAAATTGACATACAGTATTACACGATCCATGTGGCACTTACAAACATTTACAGTACATTCAAGGGCAACACACAATAATAGCATAAGTTCACCATTAGGGTCTTAAGTCTCACAATCACTGAATGTCTGCAATGAGGGGCGATGCAAAACTTATCACTGGCTCACAGATACTTAGCCTCTATACATAGGGAGCACACAATTTAACACCTGTTCACATAGGGGGCTGCACATGTAACACACAGTCTAACACAGGTTCACCTATCAGAATGCTGAACCTCAGTAGGGGGGATATACACAACTTAACACAAGTTCACTAGAGGTTGGGCTTTAGAAATATAGGGTTTCAGGGCTTATGGGAAATACACAGTTTAATGCAGGTTTACTAGAGGGGGAGTGGAACTTAGTAATATTGAATTCTGACACAAGGGGGGTCACACACGAGTTAACACAGATTGACCTTGGAGTCTGTCAGGGAAGGCACTGAATCTTAACACAGGGCTATGCACAATTTAACACACGTTTACACTGAGAGGTTTAGAGAGGCAGCATGGTGAGGTATAGGCTGATAGTTCGATAAACACCAAAGGTCAATTCACAGTCTGGCGTAGTTCACACTGGGAGGTTCAGGGAACGGCCGGGTGTGGGCGGCAGGCCGTCAGGGGTGCGCTTCCGGGCTGAGTGGAGAGTCATCTGGTGTGGATGGCAGGGAGGCGTGGTGGGTGGCCCTCTCAAGCCTCTCGTAGCGGTGTCCTTGGGAATAGGGTGGCCCTCTCGAGCCTCTCGTAGCGGTGTCCTTGGGAGTGGAGTGGCCCTCTTGAGCCTCTCGTAGCGGTGTCCTTGGGAGTGGGGTGGCCCTCTCGAACCTCTCGTAGCAGTGTCCTTGGGAGTGGGATGGCCCTCAGGACTGGGGCCAAACAAGGCGAGGAGGTGGGTGGCTCTGTGCTGGCCCTTGGAGGTGGTGGGCATCCTGTAGGAAGGTCCAGGCTGTGTCAGGCCCGGGGTCGACGGTGCGCCCCTCGGTGGCTGGGGGCTGCAGTCTCGCAGGAGTGGAGAGGCCGTCAGGAACTGCCTGTGGCTGCTCAGTCCCGGGGAGTCCGTCAGCGTCTGGGGACGTGGAAGGGGCGGTTGCACTGACAGGATACCCACGACAGGTCCGCTCCAGACATCTGGCCACAGCGACCCTGTAGGGAAGCAATCTCTGCCCTAGGTGGACTGGGGGGAGGGCGAGGGACGTCTCACTCAGCCTCTGGAGGGGCGGGCTGAACCAGGGACGTGTCCCTTGGCGGGAGCCTCCGGGGTAGTGAAGGAGGGAGAACAGGTGATCACTCCCTCTGCGTGGCAGGCCTGGTGGGTGCTGCCGGAACTCCACTCCGGGGCAGAGGAAGGAGGTTCAGGAGAAGCTCCTTCCCGCTGGCAAGTCTGGTGGATGTTGCCCAGGCTCCCGGGGCGGCAGCAGGATGAGGAGGTCAGGTGGGCGCTCCCACTCCGGTAGGACAGGTGGCCGCTACCACAGTCCTGCTGCCGGGGGAAGACGCAGCCGAGGAGTATCTGGTGGATGCCTCTTCTATGGCGGATGCTGCCAAGGCTCTGCCCCCTTTCCTGGGATGATAGGCAGGGGAGGTCAGGTGGACGTTCCCGCGGCGGCTAGTCAGGTGGACGTAGCCATGCCCCAGCTCCCATAGACGGGTGGCAGAAGAGAGAGGACAGGTGGTTACTCCCTCTGTAGTAAACTCAGTGGGAGTTACTTCGCCGCTGCGCCCCTGGGGTTTAGTAGGGCTAGGAAGACCGGCAGTCATTCCTCCTCGTTTTACAGATCCAGTGGATGCTGCCGAGGGCCTATGTGGGACTGTCTTGTAACAAGTCCCACCCTGAGTTTGTTAAGGACTGCCCAGGTAGGAAAGTAGTGCACCCGGACTATTCGCTTCCCATAGGTCTGGCTGGGTGGAAGAGGGACATAATGGTAGCGGGGGATGTGAGCTGGTGTAGTGCGGAAGGTAGGTTCACCTCCCCTTGGGCTCCTTGTTGGGTGGGGGTCTCGTCGTCGGTGGGCCTCCTCGACGGGTGTGTATTTCATAACTCTTCATGGTAATACACGTAAAAGGTTGGTCAGCCCTAGTTTTTATGCCCTATTGCTTTAGTTGCATGCTCTAGTCCTGTCTTGAAGGGAACTCCAGACCCAGTGCTTGTGTGCAGAGAACAAGGATTTGGGCTCTGAACACGCAGCATAACACCTTTCTACTGTACTTCTTTTTGGTGTGTTCCCAGCAGTCTTCTCAGTTTTTATGAGGATAACCTGCATTCATTTTCATTCCACATACCAATCAGGCCATTCTCATGTCATTTTGCTCCAATCTCATTATGTTTACACTCCATGTTTTACATATTCCGATGAGTACGAGTGACCATTTCATTACTTCATGCAACTTGTACACCACCGTCAACCAGTCCATTGCATTACCATGGTGGAGGCAACGAGTGCGGTGTTTCAATATGGCGACGAAAGTCACACGCTTGCTGGGAAGATAGCCCCTCCATACTTCATGGTAAGGTTAACATGGCCGGCAATGCTTACATTACACCAATCCTGCTTCTCTCGAGCACTGATCCTCGTTCTTGTTACCAGTGTATCGCTTGAGAGCCGGCATTCATTTTTTTTTTTTTTCGGAATACCAAATTTTCATAACCAACCATTCCTAATCATGTTTTTTTTTTTTTTTTAAATATGACGCTTCTCATTTACCTTCTAATAATTCTATCAGCACTTTAATATAATCTTAATCACTACCTCATTCGATTCAAAACCTAACTTCCATCACTTGTGTCTACTGAGGCATTTAATAAGTGAATATGGACTTCATAGTGTTATTCTGCATTCGAGCTGTTTGTGTGTGAAGCCAGTCACTGCAAGACATGCCCAATGCCTAGCGTATTGGTCGCCTGTATCTTTCACATTGACTTGTACTGAAATATGTTTGCACTCGTCCGTCTCGTCAGAATAGTGTACAGTATTAAGAGCTGTTTGCGGGGATTTATCGTGATGCAGAAACAGTAAAGCAGTTTCGTGGTTCACTGTGGTGTTAAGTGCACTTGTAACTGCAAGTGGGGTTCGAGACAGGTTTCAGTGGGTTCCGAAATCACTCCGTCCTCTGTCGTGGTAAGTGACCGCCACTTATTTACCACTTTGTACACTCAGATTAACCCCGTTTTATGTTCACTGATGTTCCTAGAGGTTGTATGATTGCTGCTGCACATTCAGTGTTAGGTGTGATCAAGGAGGGGGTCAAAATTTTTTAAGGGTCGAGAGGGGGACCTGGAGAAAAATTTTGGTTAATAAAAATTTTGGATTAACCAATTAACCATAGAACATGGGTTTCCGTGGTACCATATACATGGCCATATGGGCGAAAATGGTCGCTCTCATAATCTGCTCATGTCAAAAGTACATGTAGTTTTGCAGTGGTTGAGATTAGGTCACATCTTGATATATCATTTTTTGCGTAGAATTCGCATATGTATGATTTCCCAAAGTTATGCCTTTTCTGCCTGGGACACTTTATATGTATATGCAGGGTATGCATCCATCCATCCACCATCTAATCCTATGTTGCCCCATGAGGAGCATAGGACCAGGGCTAGACAGGTTGGTCTTATTTATCATTTCCCAAAGTTATGCCCTTTCCTCCCAGGATACCATATATACGTATATGCATCCATCCATCCATCATCCAATTCTGTGTTTCCCCATAAGGAACATAGGAGCCTGGGGCTAGGCAAGTTGGTCTTGACATTTACAATGAGAGTGACCAGCCTCACTTGTCCCTGAGTGGCATTACGTGAGCACTAAATCCCAACCATCCCTTAGATATAAATGTACACAGGCACCTTAATTACCCACTAAACCACAGGTGCCATAATTTGGTTATATGGTTACCATCCAGCGTAGTAAATGGTTTCCTGGTGTACAGGAAACCATTTGGCTTGTCACTCAGTGTAGTCACCCATAGACAGAAAGAATGAGGGAAAGAAAGACAGAAGAGGGAGTGTAAAGTCACCCATAGGAAGAAGGAAGAGGAAAGAAAGACAGGAAGGAAGGAAGCGAGAAAGGGCAGACACCCAAAGCAGCACTACATCAAGTGAGTGCCCCCACCTATGCACACACACAAATATATATATATATATATATATATATATATATTGGTATAATTTTTACCATTTATTTGTAGCAGCTGTGGCCCAGTGGGTTAGAGTTTGATCCCATTTGTGTATATGTGTGAACAAATCAACCACAACAGTTTTTATCTGATTTGGACCAAACTTGGTGGAAGGGTTGAGAGTCAGCCCAAGTATTGGTAAGCTGGTTTTGAGAATACTAGGTGAAAAGTCAGGGTAACATGGTGAGTCAGCTTAAACTGTTATAATCCAGTTTAGACCAAATTTGGCTGACAGCTTTATAATAAGGCAAGGATGCAGGGATTCTATTTTAAGACCAATCAGTCAGAGTTCAAGGTCACAGGGTAACGTCAAATGCTCAGTCGTTAAACTTAAAACAGTGTAGACTCAGTTACGGCCAAACTTGGTGAAAGGCCTGAGGGTTAGCCAAAGATAGATCCAGTTCTGAAGAGTCAAAGGTATATGTTAAACAGAAAGGTCAGCTTGAAGTTTTGACCTGATTTTGGATCAAACTTTGTGGAAGGGTTGATGGTCACACAAGAATGAAGTAATTAGATTTTGAGAACTGTCAGTCAAAGGTCAAGGTCAGAGGACAAAGTGAGGTGTTGTGTCCATAGATCAGCTGTATGGTGCAGGTGCGGCACTCTCTCCTTCTTGTTCATATACTGTGTTTAGAAAATGTGAAGCAGAATTACCAGTTAGTGGTTAATGAATTGAGTGTACAGATGCCATCCCATCCCTTGTTACACCCTTTGAGGTGTAGGGGTTCTCGTGTTACACTACTGTAGTCCAATACATTTAATGGTACATGACTAACCTACTTACACCAGTTAATTACATGATTATAAAAAATAAAAAAAAAACACCTCCTGGACACTCCAAAATGTGTGTATATGGTACATACAAGAAAAAAAAAAAAATAGTCACTTCTTGGGAACTCCAAGATGTGTGTCTACACTCCAAGTAGAAGCAAACTCGAGAAATGAATCAGGTGAGCACGGGCAGATCCAGAAAAAGATCAGGGGGGGTTCACCACATGACTGATGGAAGAAAAAATTCATTAGCATTACCTAGTTTTTGTTTTATTCTTTGCTTCGTCCTTATCCCTTGATTTTTGTAATTTCACTTCCAAATACTTCAACTCAACAAAATTTCTCCCTTTCCTCCATAAACATTCCTTTCCTTAATTGCATCAAGCAAAAATATTGTCTTAATGATTTTTTATTTTTTTTTTTTTTTTTATGCAAGGAAGAAGGAACCAAAGGCCACGGGCCTGCATACTGTTCCTTCCAAGAAAAAGCAAAAACAGTACAAAAGAGAGCCAAATTCAAGATCCGTTCAATTCGAGATGCCTGGACACACTGCGTTTGAAAGACTGGAGATCATGATAAGGAAAACTGAAAATATAGGAAACTGACACACTACACAGTTGATGCATTATATATACAGTATTATCCTAGAATGTCTACAAGGTTGAACAACCTTGTTGTTCAATCTGTATATGGGTGGGGTTATAAAAGAGATACAAGGTAGGGCAGTGGATGTTGGGGTGGTCCTAGTGAGAGAGGGCAGTGTTTGGAAATTCCCTGTACTGCTGTTTGCAGATGATACTGTGTTGTTAAGTGAAGACATAGGGGAGTTGCAAGGCTTGGTAGATGAGTTTGGAAGTGTAAGAAACGGAATCTAAAGGTGAATGTACGGAAGGGTAAAGTGATGGTCTTCGAGAGAGGTGAAGTCAGTGAATATACAGTGAGATTGGATGGGGAGGATATGGAGAATGTGAGTGTGTTTAAGTACTCGGCTGGTGTGATGAGTAAGGATGGAAGTTTAGAGGGTGAAGTGCTTGAAAGGATGCAGCAGGGAAGAAAGGTTGCTGGTTCCTTGAAAGCAGTGAAAAGAAACATGGAAGTGAGCATGGAAGTGAAAAAGAATGACAGTATTGTGATACCAACTGTAATGTATGGAAGTGAAGCTTGGACCCTGTTGGAGGGACAAAAATCAAGAGTGAGAGCAGTGGAAATGGGTTATTTGAGAGGAGCATGTGGAGTCACATGGTGAGACTGACAAATGAGGAAGTGAAGGAGCATTGTGGTGTGGATGTGGATGTGATAGGAAGCATTAGGAGAAACACATTAAGGTGGTTTGGCCATGTGGAGAGGATGGAGAGTGAAAGACTGACGAGAAGAGTGTATGTGAGTGAGGTGGAGGGGGGGAGAGGGAGGGGGAGGCCAAGAATGAGATGGAGGGATGGAGTGGAGAGGTATATGAGAGAGGGGGGTGTGAACTGGGAGCAGGGCAGTGAAATGGCTCGGGACAGAGNGTCATGGGGATTGTGAAATACTGAAAGTGTGTACTTAATCGCTCACTCGTAAAAACTCTGAGGTTCAGGGGAGGTTCACGGGCACCTGGTGAACCCCCCTGGATCCACCAATGGTTAGGAGGACCAAGAGTGAGGTGCAAGATTACAGCAGGTGAGGGATGTAGATGGTGGTGTTGAATGGTAATGGTGGTGGTGGTGGTGGTGGTTGGGGAGGGAAGAGTGGTTATGAGTGGTGGTTGGCATGGAAGCTCTTTTGTCATAGTTCCCATGAATAAATTAAAATTTAAGGTATCTGGCAACAGACAGATAAACTTGTGGTCATGTAAATTTCCTTCATTATGTATTATGAAACTGATGGCATATCTCATCAGTCACTATTATTGTACAGTTGGGGGAAAAAGATCACCTAATATTTTACCTCTCCTACTTCTCACTTCCCTCTGCAAGCTAATATTCCTAGGCTGAGAGAGGCTTGGAATGTGTCTTTTCCCACAGCTGATGCTCTTTTATAGGATGACCTGGGGAGGAAACTGACAGACATGCCCCAAGTGTAAAGTAGATGCACTGAATCAAGGAACTTTTGTCTTTGACTGTACAATTCAGGAATATAATTTTTCACTCCTCTAGTTATATGTTACAGCATCAAGGAATAGAGGCCTAATCCTTCACTCTAGTGACGTAATGATACAAACTGGGGCCAACTTCCTGGACTGGAGAGCTTAGAGGTAACCTCAGCCTTCCTCCTTCGCTACTACATATCCTTAAGTTTGATGTATTGTCTGAAGGAAGAGAGAGTAAAGTAAATGAACACATCAATGGGATGAAGGGGTTAGGCTGCCTTTTATTACTACACAAGTGTGGTGATGGTAGAGGGGCAATTTTGATGAGTCACAAAGTCAAGAAAAACAAATGCTGTAACACCACTGTTTGTGAAATGCTCATATGATTTCTGAATACATCAATCAAAATACTGTACATGCCAAGATGATGACAGTCAACTTCTAGGTAGCTCTGGCACATTTATTCTAAACTGATGAAGATCCCTAGCCCCTTTCCAGTTCAGCTGATGGCCAAGTAGAGTAAGATCAGAGGATTAATTTGATTAACACTCAAGGAGATTCATTCCTACCTCATAACTAAGGCTTACTGAATTTCATGCAACCACGACTTGGTACTGTATAACAGCTGTGGGAGTGGCACAGTTCCATCATATAAGATAAGTGACTAGTTTCCTTCAGTTATGCCAATTCCCACCCCTGCACACCCTTTGGCGCCAAAGCCGTTCTTTTGTGGTGCTTCAGTTTTGTGTTTTGCCATCTCTCCACCATGCATGTTTCTTCATACTGTATAACCTGTCTTGTAAACCGATTCTATAAAGACCTGGTATCCTTGTATTATACAATACCAATGTACATGTCTTCATCATGAGCAAAAGGTCACTGGCAATCCCTTGCAAGCACTGTGTCCTGCCTTTCAGTATTTCTCATTTCTTTCTTAATGTCAGCTATCCTTCCTTTTCAGACTCTTTTGTTGTGTACAGTACTTCATACTGCAATCACATAAAAATTTCTCATGTAAAATCTTCCATTGCTACAGCAAACAGGGAAGTGTTAGAACCTTTTAATGAAGATTGTACTACAGTTGGGCTTGGATATAATGTTTAATAATTAATCATCCATGAAAAATCATGATGGATATTTTTTCTTTAAAAAAAAATCCACTTCATCAAGTTTTCTTCTGTTATAAAAACCATCTGTTGTAACCTAAACAGAATGCCATGGTAGTCTGGCAACTGGGTTCAACTTATCTCTGCTGGAGTTATGCTGTCTTGCTGCCCAAGGGTACCAGGAAGTTGACTTAAGTAGCTGGAATACAGCAGCCTCAGCTTTGGAATGCCTTCAGACTTTAAAAAAATAAATAAATAAATAAATACAGTTTTGAATGCTCTTTACACAAACATTGGAAATATGTTATCTTTCTCCTCAGGCTTGTGACCTCCTCATGCTTGTGGCAGGTCACAACTATTGCCTTACCACCACTTGCTGTTTCCAGATGATTTTATTCAGTTTGGGTGGGCAATCCTGTATATAAAAAGATAATGGAGGGTATATCTCACATCATTAGTTCAAAAAGTCTCACCTGAACTCAACAGATCATCTGTAAGTACTGCTGAAAGACTAAAAAGGACCTCACCAGAATGAAAAGGTTAAACTGTTCTTCCTGAGGTGAACCTACAACTCGCCAGAGAAGAAGCCGATTGTTGGATAAATAGAAGTCTGTTACCTATGGTTTAAAATTCTCATCTTCTTATTAAACTGGGTTACCTTGAGAGATTTACAGGAAGAGACATGTATTATATCAGTGAATGATCATAAACCACATACACTATAGGTCCCATTGCATAAATTACTACGGTACTGAAGACATCTGTTCGTATGTGTTCATTCCATATAATGCTGTACTATACCTGACACTATAATTCTCGCTGGATTTAGGAAAACTTACCGTAATTATGTCTTTGAAAATTTGCGTATAATGCACTAGTTCATAATACAAACATTTTAAAATTACAGTAAAACAATACTGTCTCTACAGCAAGTAACTGATATCCTAATTAAAATGGCAATTTTCTCTCATAAATATACTGTACTTCATCCTAACTTACAGCCATTGGGACTTAGGGAAGAAAGTAAATATGCATGACAATGATATTTTTTATTATTGTAAAGTGCTTTTCACCATGACTCATTTAACTGGAAGGAAATTATCTGCGAACAATATTATATATACTGTATATATATATTTCGGGGAAAATGGTGGCCAAATTGGTAGAGAGGTGGCCTGTGGTACTAATGGACCCAGGTTTCAATCCCAGCTGGGACAGGGAACAGTTTAAGGAGTTGAATTTCAAAAAAAAAATTAATAAATTAAAAAAAATACTGATCTACCAAAAGACCCGCTGACATGTCGTAAAAATACTCCTGCTAATACCAATTCACCAGTTCTTTATGAGACAGCCCTAGCATGTTTTCAATAAGGACAGTGAGTGTTAGTATTGAAGTGGTGACATGGTGTATGGTGTGTAGGACTACTGGGCCTTGGGACCCAGAGCCGGACATATAAATATACAGTAGGTACACACAGTACGTGAGTTTATGGGTGTCAGAGGAGGTCGCTTACCAGGAATTCGCTTACTGTGAATACATAAACTTATGGGAAACATTACATATGGGCAGCACCCCCCTTCATCGGTAACCCTTGAGACTCCTTTCAGACCTAAGTATTGTACTGTACAGGGAAACTGTCTAAGACATATTACCTAAGATAAAGTAAGCCAACAAGATTATGGCATTACTAAATCAACAAGAATATAGCTTCACTAATCAACAAGAATATGGCTGCTCACCTTAACACAAGATCTATGGACAGAAAACAGGCTTGATGGAGGTAAGAAGGGGATCCGAGGCAGGGTGAGGCACCCAGTGTGCAGCTCCTGCACCAACTGTCACACCACCCGACACACCACCTTCCTCACTACTCTCGTCACCAGCACTTTCAACTCTTTCACTAGCTAATGCACTCACTTCGTACATCACAAGGTGGGCGGAGCTTAGGCAGCCGCTGGCGCTTCTTGGGGTGGGAATGTCGCGTGCTCAGGGTAACCCTAGATTTGGGCCACTCTTCGCTGCTGTCTTGCCTGTTACGAGTTTAATTTGTAATACACTAAAATTCAATAAAAAATAGGTCCTCGCGTACGATGAGATTCGCGTACTCTAAGCTTGTGTACTATGCGTGTCTACTGCGTATATATATATATATATACAGTATATATATATATGTATATATATACTGTATATATATGTATACTGTGTATATATATATAATTTATATACAGTACATACTTATCTGAATGCACTAACATTACCTTTGGTCTGTTTGTTTTATAACATCACAACGTTCACTTCTCCTTAATAATGTCTAAAAATTAAACATCACATCATACAACAGTTCAGTGCTCTATGACAAAAGCCCTGCAATAGGCTACTGCACTTCTAGTAATATTCCTACAGGAAATAGGATTACAATACAGTATTACTGTACTGTCAGATTAACAATAAAGCATCCCTAAGAAATATACAATACTAAAGGCATAATGTACAGATAAATTTACAACACACAACTCGTCTTACATATTATCTAATAACTGTTTTCTTTATTTTGTTCTGTACTTGACGACAACTCTGACGAAATTCCCTCTTCCATGCCGATATTATGCCAGACCGTCCTTTGCTGCCATCTGCTGCCTCTGTTCCAATGATCTTGTCTTTGCTGACCCTTCTAGCTCGGCCGTCACATGTGCTCCCGTCCCGTCCACCTCCTCCTCCCTCATCATCATCATCAGTGAAAAGGACGGAACACTAAAGAATTGGTGAGACAAAGATGATGTGTTGATGTTATTTGGGTTAGGTTGGTCTTAGCAGATGTATTTTACTCGTGCAATGTACTGTGAAGCAAAATTATTATTATTAATTAGCAGATTCAAACATCCTTGTGCAGTGTTTAACCTTGGGTTAATCCCCTTATCAGTAAAATCAGTACTTTGTAATAAAATATGTAGTTTTTGCTCCTCCATTCAATTATCTTTGGCACCTTGGAAAGACAGTTTCAATTGCTTTTACACTGTAACTGGTACAAATGCATTGAAACAAAGGAACCACCTCAACACAATCAGAGCCATACCCAGTGTTTGTCAGAAAAGATACATTCCAGTGCTTTACTATGGGGCAGCAGGTTTGCTGCTGCCTAGCCACAAAGCTTAACTACCAGCAATCACCTTTCACATTTGATGCCAAAATTCATTCCCCTCTGTCAATTCTAGTGTCTTGCAACACTGCTGTTCTGTTACATTATAATGGTCTTTTGCCATTTATAGCTTTCATTTCCCATCCTATGCCCCTCTCCTGGTTTAATTAATACCTCTGGTAGCTACTGCTTCTGGGCCTGTTGGATTTTCTCAGCAGTTCTTTACAAATGCCTGTCTGTGGTATTTTTAGGGCCCTTGATGGGTTTCCACAAGTGTTCGCTGTGGATGCACTGCATGTTTTGGTCATGCTGTGCCACAGTATTTGCTTCACTATCACAGTTATGATTTTAGTCACTTTTTAAAGTGTCCCATTCCCTCTCATTAAGTGTGCCATATTTTAACCTTGGTACCTAATTACAGTCAGTTGGAGTAACACCCTTCCATAGACTCAGTCCCCAAGAGGTAACTACAGCTTCTTCAATTATGTATTGCCATCAGAGGAAGAAAGCTGGTCACTTACCCATAAATGAACTGGATTACAGTACCCTAGCCATGGGTCACTGTGCCTTGAAGGGGGTA
>JAGKTI010025360.1:0-14009 GCA_018397915.1 Birgus latro
GTCACTGTTCCTCTGAACTGTCTGCTTGCATCCCTCCACCTCTTCTATGGGCACGTAGTACCCGTCTAGCAACAAACTCTCATCCCTTTTCTGTCCAACTCTCTAATGCAAGAGTTAACCGTTACTCCCAGTCCTTCATTTATGCAACTGGTCAACTCTGGAACTGTCATCCTCTGTCTGTATTTCCTACTTCCTATGATCTCCAGTCTTTCAAACGCAGTGTGTCCAGGCTTCTCGAAATGAACGGATCTTGAATTTGGCTCTCTTTTGTATTATTTTTGCTTTTCTTGGAAGGAACAGTATGCAGTCCTGTGGCCTTTGGTTCCTTCTTCCTTGCATAAAAAAAAAAAAAAAGATGCCCGTCTCTGGTTGATAAATTTTGTACATCATGCCGGTATACTTCTGGCAACCTGGACATTCAGGTCATCCCCGATTTAAAGTTTGTTGGTGGATGCTGGTTTACTTCCATTGGATATGCGACGCCAGTCGTTGATGATGTGTTGGTATCTTCACCACATTCCGGACTCAATTTCTTGTTCTATCATCTCCCAGTCTGTTATGTTAGCCCTCTCTGTTCCGAGACTGCAGTTTGTCCACGTCGGATCCCAAGGGTGGGTTCTTGGCTACTCCCTCGTGTGATGTTTTATAGGTCCATTGTTTAAAAAAGGGGCTCACTTCCCTCTCGGGTGTCTCTCTCTCTCTTGTTAGAACCTGCCTCCACTCATGAGGGTTCTGCCCGCCCCGTCTATAGTGACAGGTCTGTCCCCGTCTATACTGATGGGTCCAAGACTGATACTGGAGTAGGCTTTGGTGTTGTCTTCCCTTCCTTTAGTAGGGTTGTTAGCCTTCCTGGTAACACTTCAGTGTATACAGCGGAAATGACTGCAATTTTATATGCTCTCAAAACTAATTTAACTCTCCCCCAAATCTGTTTTTATTTTTAGTGACTCTCATAGCGCTCTCTCTGCACTGGAGTCTTTTAATGCATCCCATCCATTGGTTTTATCAGTTTTAGAATGGCTTCTACTTCTTGGCCGTTGTGGCCTTCATGTGGACTTCCATTGGGTTCCCTCACATGTTGGTGTGGTGGCCAACGAGAGGGCAGATACATTAGCTGAAGCTGGATCTTCTCAACAGCCCCCAACCGACTACCTGCTTCCTGCTTCTGATGTAACACCTTACTTGCGGTACACAATTCGTACGTGTTGGCAGAGACACTGGAATAGTGTCACTCATACTAAACTAAAAGAAATCTTTCAGAGAGTGGTTGTTCCAAGGGTTCTTCCATCCATGCCTTGACAGTTGGAGATGGCTCTTGCCAGGCGTCGCACTGGGCACTCTTGGTTTACACATCGGTTCCTGGTGAGTGGTGGGACTCACCCGTAATGCTATGATTGCCTTGTTCCCCTTACTATCCGTCACTTGCTGGTCGAGTGTCCGAGTCTGGGGGATCTATGTCAGAGATTCCTCCATATGCATAAGGGGACAGATGGTGCCTTCTGTCTGTCCTCGATGCTTGGTGGAGCTTATAGCGATTTTACTGATGTTTTTAGTTTTCTTTAGGAGGCGGGGCCTCCTTCCACTTTTTGAAGGAACTGATATTTTATAAACTATTCTTTTGTTATTTTCGGTGTTTAATTTTCACTAAAGGACATTAACTTTATTTTGCATATGCACTTTTCAGTTGCTGCGTCTTTTACCTTGTCGTACAACGGCATATGACCCTGGCAGTTGCGCCACCAGATTTTAATTATATTCACTTAATCAATCAGTCTACTGAGAAAGTGAAGTGGTTCAGGGTTTGTGGGGTGGATATAGCAGTGAATGGAGCCTAGAAACTTGAAGTAAATTGTAGAATATGAGGGGGAGGAACAACAATATTTAGAGCATTGAAAAGTGTGTGGAAGGATATATCAGTGTATAGGAGTGAAGATGGATTTGATTGAAAGCATAATGTTGCCATCAGTGCTGTATGGCTCGGTGTGGGTCTCGAATGCTTTGGACCGAAAAGGGAGAAGTGGTGGAAGTATATTATTGATAGTTTATATGTGGAATGAAATGATTTGACAGGGTGAGAAATGACATTGCAAGAGAGGTGTAGAATCAAACTAATGATAATGGAATGGGTGGAATCGAGTGTGTTATGGCGAGATGACCACAAGGAAAGAAAAGATGATGAGAAACATATATCATTAGCGGATAGAGTAAGAGGAAGGGCGAGGCCAATGAAATGGTGGAATAATGCTGTGCAAGTGATTATGAATGACTGAGGTCTGATTACTAGGAAGATTACAGGCATATCTGGATGGGAGTGAACTGGAATGAAATGGTTTATGGGAAGCTCAGTCTCCGTGGATGATCTACATCAAACACTAAGTGAAGTGACTGGGTTAAACAGTGCACCAGTGGGACCTGGTTTTGGATGGTTTAAAACTGATATGTGGTAGTCACTAAGTAGGACAACTGAGAGACTGTATGCGAGCATGAAGCTACATCCCCCCCTTTTTCCGGCGATTTCCGCCGGAGGGAGTAACTGCGACCATATACATAATACAGACCAAGTAATATGTATACACATACATATAGATTCAAATTGTGACGTACAAAGGGGGCATATTGATAAGAATATGAATGACAGGTTCGATCGATCATTTCATTGAGCATTGTTTTTAGTTTCTTTTATTTTACGTTTTACACTTCCTCTTTTTGAATTCATCTCGCTTCCGTTGTAACAGGAATTTGCATTAGCATGATGATGATGAAGAGAGATCAGAAGGGGCGTGGAATATATTCAGTCTCGGGTTCAGTAAAGGGTGAGCAGATCAAAAGAACTTACATTCAATACACTGCTTTTGATTTCATACACCAAGCAGCTCCATTTTTAGTAATTTTAATTGCGAAATATATATCACAGAAATGCAGATAATATTCATTCGTAAAAATCTGCCATCATACATACAGTATAACCCATTTGCTGTAGGGACCCTTTTTTTTCATTCTTTCCACCACCGAAGTTAATATTCAGCTTAAGGGAAACTTTTCGAATTGCATGGATCAGATATATCCTTGAATGAATCCATCATTACGAGAGATGGTAAGGAGAGGAACGTCTTCTCGCGGTGCCACCGACAACAATCGGGCAGCTGTGCCTGCTTATACGAACCTCCCTCAGATCCCTTCCTGTACCTCGAAAGGAGGATGGTGGATGGAGGAGAAGGGCAGCTTCAGCCTGCAATTCACTGGGTTCAAATCTAGATGAACCTGGTGCCCCTGCAACAACAATACTAGGGGATACCTTTCCATCGTTAATTAACATCGTCTGGAGGAAGGAATAGAAACTCAAGTAATACATCATCGTAGTGGAGTGGTTACGAGTTTATGTTTCGGGCACAAAGCAGACAGTAGCGTGTTAAACGATGGTCCCGGCCCATCCTTCCCATCGTCCAGCGCTTGCTCATCCCTTAGTTAAGAGCGAGGGAGCGCACTGAGCCAAGCGATGTTTACGTTCAGTTGAGAAAATGCGCGGCTGACACGACCCGGCCCGGCCCGACAAGACACGGTCCGACAGCGATGGTTTTCAAAGGCTCTACTTTTCTATTGTGTGAGACAGAGAAGAGATTCTTTCAGCAATTAGTAGGTACATGCAGTAAATTTAGTTTTTATATTTACTCATGAGACTAAAGAAACCCCTCGGAATCCCAGCTTTCCAAGGGAATGTACCGACGATTTCTATTGACATGCTCCACTACGAAAATTCGAATTTAAAAAGATTTCCTGTTGCAACACAGTGTTATCTTGCATGAAATCTAGCATTCAAATATTGGATATTACACTCACAAGTTTTCATGTACGTTCTTTCTGTTTCAGGGGTGAAATAAAAGGATAATCACCCCATTTCTGGGTTTTACTCGATCGATTGCCAAGCGTTTACAGACGCAGTTCGTTGACAGGCAAGTCGGGAACAGAGAACTGATCATTGCGCTTGTGAAAAATGCTACGGCGCCTCCCTATATGCACATCCAGAGAGAAAACGTGAGTGACCGTGAGTGAGAGAGAGAGAAAAAAAAATAAATATCTTAGCCCAATCATTCTTCTGTTATTGTTCAGTTACCCCGCCAGAAGTGTTGAAAGTTTACACCAAGGTGAAATTATGATGACTGGCGTATGTACAGTAAAAAACAAACACAACTGTCTTCCCAGTTCCAACTAAAGAAAATTTACACCTGGCGAAATACAATGAAAATCCAATCGCTAATCGTGAGTGTTTCAAATGGTTCGATTTTCTGCTATGTATTCGTCAAACATTGGAAGATACTTGTGTCTCTGTCTGTACAAATGCTTGCACGCTCGCCACGCGCTGACAAAGCACACTTTACTGGAATTATATACTATTCAAACCCACCGTCCGTTTGGTCGGGTGGGCTTATTTTCAGAACTGGTCCGAACGGGTAGGGTCATCTGGTGATTTTGGATACTGGTTGAGCGGACGTGGGCATGAGGGTGTTTTAGTGCTCTGTCGATTTATTGTATAACGCCGTCGATGGACAGCGTTACTGGATGATGTTCAACAGAGGATGTGAGCCTAAGCCTACGTGGTGAGGTGGTGAGGATTTAGGCTGTTGTGGACTCAGGTGGTGCTGAGCATCGATGAGGGTGATGAATCGTTAGCTGCTGGATGATCAATTTTTTTTTTCTCCATTCGTTCCTAATTTCATCACAGTCAGAAAGGATGAGGGCATAAGCCATTGTTTGTGCTGTGATACTCTGTGTAAAGTTTGCCTTCATTCTAATATCGGTTACGACATTCTTAAGCGTACTACATCACAAACTAGAAGCGGATACGATCTCTTATATTCGATCAAGTGAAATGGGGCAGCTCCCTTCTGGATAACGTGGTTACAGTAATCGATTTGAATTTCATATGCGTTGGTGAAGACATTCTGTTCGAAACTGAAATCAAGATAAATTACAGGGTACCTTTCACTATTCAGGTAAGTACTGGCTTGGGGGACGCTACAGTGACTGAATGCTGCGGTATTTTGCTTCTGGTTGTCCTTATTTGTTTGAAATTATAGGATGGCATACGTTGGTTATTCGGCTCCGGCTGTGATATTTAACCTCCATTCGAATGTGTTTACCCATCATTGACCTCACTGCTTTCACATTGCCTGGTGAGGAAACTAGCCTTTATTACATCTATATTTACAATGTCTTATAGCAGTTCAATCGCATGTTTATCCATTTTTCAGTCTCATGTCTATCCACTGGGTTTACTTCTAGAATCTGCCAACTCACTTTCGATGGTGATTTTTCCCGTTAGGAACTTTATTTGCACCACTTTTATGAACGATAGATCTGACCATGACATTGTGATGGTTGCTTTCTTTTCCAGCGTTAATTGGTGTTTGATAGCATACAGCGCCTTATCTTAGTTTTCACAGAATCCAAAACTTGAATAACGGGAATAGTACAGCTGAAATACCCCATAATGGGATAGGCATGCTTTATCAGGTAACTGCATCACTTTCAACCCTCCATTTTCAGCATATGTCAAACACCCGCCCGTGCTCGAATGCCACATAAAGTTCATTCTCTTAGGATACTCCCGTGGATAAGTTATGAGTGATTTCTTGGTGGATGCCTGTCCAGGACAGAAATAGCCTTCAGTAGTTTCGTTACATAATTTGCACTCATACGGCCGAAGAAATACATACGACCGTCATTGGTGAGAAATTTAACCATCATATAGAACAAACGACGTTCCATCTTCTTTTAATCACCTGCAATACAATGGTAACTCATGGGTGGGAGGGGGTATCGGTCCTGGATTTGGATAACAGTGTGAATGTCACTTGATTTACCTAAATCAGCTACCTTGGAGGGTTCACACACTTAGTAGCCTACTCGAATCTTTTGACTGAGCCATCTATTTCCAAATCTTGACGACAGTCGAGGTTCTCCATTTATTTAAGAGGAAAATATTGATTTCAAATGCTACATTAGGGTTGTATTTTCCCCTCGAAGACAGAGGTCTCTGATTTTGATCCGTTAATCATACATGAATGGTGTTAATCACAGGAAGTACAATAGGTAGGTAAATCGTTTTTCATTGATAATATAGCCAAAAGGAACATCGGAGAAAAAACTGTAGAAACATGACATAGCGATCAAGTCACATAGGACTCCTCAGTGTTGTTACAGTTGAGCAGAACGTAGTTTATAGGTAAGATGTCGGCAAAGCTCTTGTCCTCATGTTCACTAAAGTTGTCAAGACCGTACCTGCCAAACCCAAGGAGGTTCCTCAGTGAGCGTGAACGATTAAAGAACATTTCCACGTGGGGTTTCTTACATGAATGAATGACCCATGTTAACATTAAAAACAAAAATCCCGTTGATCTTAGAAAATCTTAAACAGCAATTACGAAATGTTAAATTAGATGAGCATGACGTGCACAAAGATAATGCTAACCATTTGAAACTACTAACAGAGCCGATTGAAAAAATAACTCCAGCCATTCAAATGTTATAACCTCAGGTTCCTACCATTCAAGCATCACAACGTCACTTCCTAAACTTCCTGCCATTCATCTACAACTCCCAATAGTACCTCATGACATATCTTCACCTCAGCTTATTAAAGTTTCAAAGTTGGAAAGGTTGGCGCGACAGTACTGAAAAAACCTAGCGATGATGGTTTAAGATTTTCACTTAATGGAATTCACATTTATACTGAAGAAGAGGATGTTACTATTAATGGTACAACATAAAGGCACAGAGGGATTTTGGAAATTCCTGACTTTAAAAGCACCTGATAAAGTATCAGATATGGAGTGTACTACTGATACAAAGATTATACTAACAACAAAACCATTTTAAAGACACGATGGTAACATCAACGCAGCTAAAAGAAGTAAATACCTAAACATTATAAAACTAATAGAGGAAATCTACCTTAATCGTCAAACACCTCGAGGTACCTTACTAGATATCATGGAATACTTTACGACCGGTGAAGGATGTAGAACCTACATTTTTCTGCCATCGGATCCAGATGTTGTTCTCGACCGAAATTGTCTAATATATCTTGAGATGCAGGCTGGCAGCACGAATGTCTTTAATGAATTACAAGCTATTAACGGCGATCTTCTGCGGTTAGTAATATTAGCTGCAAATACAATAAGTTTTCGTTTTATAATACAGGAAGCACAAAATACACCTGCCGGAACTTTAAGCTAAGAATCCGAAACACGCTGTTAGTCATCAGCTACGTGTATCCTTCAGGATCGATCCGAGAAAGATTGGAAATATATCTGTGCCGATGACACAGAAATAAATGGATTAAAGCAAGAAACAAGTATTACCCTTAAACCCAGTAGACAGGTTACCCACTTATCTAAACATGGTGGCTCCCTTATTTCTACACCAACTTTGCTAACGGCAGCTGGTGCCCTCAGTTCTCTCGCTAGAGATGCTAGCTACATTGCTAAAGCAGTTAACAATAAAAAAAAATAATATAAAAAAAACGGGTGAACAACGGGTAAAAGAATTGCATAGACATAGCTGAGCACTAGAGGAGAAAGGGAAGGGGTACTTTTTAGAACCGTACCATTAAAAAAAAAAAAAAAAAAAAAGGAAGAGGTCTTTCCCTAAAATCTTCCGCTCAAAAAACTGGCAAATTCCTGGTTTTTAAACATACATCGGTGAAAACATCTCGTATAAAGTATTATGTCAATATGATTTGAAAACATTCGGGAAATATACATGAAACACATGAAACACACCCTACCACATTCCCCAGCAGAACGGGAATGAAATATATTGAAATCCGATTAGTGCAAAGTTCTGGAACTAACTGGACCCACTGGTATAAATCATCGAAGACACTGTGCTATTACTTCGACGTTTTGGAGTTACTTCTCCACTGGAAATATAAGACTAAAATATGATGTGTAACCTCAACTTACCGCATCCAGCAATTAAACGATGTCATCTGCGGTAATCTGTGCTTAGTCGTTCCCTTTGCTCTAAATAAAAAGAAGGAAGGCTATCCCACCATTCTTCGGGACTTGTTTTACCACTTTAAATATATGAGCGTTAACTTCGGCATCGACCCAGTACACAGACAACAGCAAAAGCAGCAGGGCCGGTGACATCCTTCTGGATTGGGATTCACTGTTCTTGATGATGAGGGTAACTTTAATATTACCCATAAGAGGACTGACTAACGTTGCTAATCCTCTAGAATCGAATGATGCGGTTACTGAAACTTACGTCGATGGTAACGTCTCTGCAACTATCAAACGTTACGGGACAAATACCCTCAGTCTACAGATTGAGCTTACGAGTGCTGTAGAATAACTGCGAGAAGACCTGACTCAAATGAACGAGCTTACTTGTAATAGGTTTATCACTGGAGATGTCTTGATTGATGAGAAGTTTAAGGTGGGACTGAAAGAGTGATGGAGCTCATTAACAGCTGAAAGCAAGAGTGGCACAGGATGCGTGAACTCTGTCCAAAAAATGATGGGCTCAATTAGATTACAACAGCAAATATGAGACTATGAGTGCTAAGCTGACCAGTGCGACTGAAAAAGTACAAGGCATTGCTGAATACTCAACATCCGAACTTGAATCCCTTCAGAGAATTTCCAAAGGACTCTGGACACCATCAACTAGCATATGTGATCCTGACAATCACATAGGGTGACCCAACAGCTGCAATTTCTGGCATCCTCTGGAAGCCCGGTGATTCTAACTCTTTCATAGAAAAAAATCTATAACAGATAATCTGATACAGTAACGAGCCCATTTACCTTGGATTTAGAAGTTTTTTTTCCTTGTAATAAGTAGTGAATAAGCAAGAGATATTAAAATGTTTGCCTGGGCTGTGTTTCTGGAAACGAAAAACTGGAGTCATGTGACTCACGAAAAGCTGTATGTTATACTGGAAGTTAAACAGTTCAAAATCAAATGCTGTTCTTCCCTACTTTGCATGATAACAATTGATGGCGAGCGATTTCAACTATTTTTACGTAAGTTGTAGATGAGTCCTTTAACCCAGGCTCACATAATGTTATTAGCAATAGCCTTGATTTGAAATTAATCTACCATGGAATCAAAGACTCAAATTCCCTTGAAATAACCTCACTTGATCCACTACCGTCAATCGACGCTCAGCAACATAATACCATAAACCCAAGATCCATATAGAACAGGTCAGCCAGACAGCCCGCCATTTCTCTCCTCTTATGCGCAAAGGACGTCAGCTCACCCACTCCCGCTCCCTTTCACCGCCACCACACTGATATCTTCCCCGTATATCCACCACCACTCATTTTATTTTCACTTTTTTTTTTCGGTGTTCTACTTAAATTTACAACAAATAGCAGCGAGTTCACATTAACAATTTAATTTTTACACACAACATATCAGACTAATGTCAGTACCGAATAATAGAGGTAAATATATCAAATTAACATATTAGTGTCCTTTATTTGCACTTGATTTATACAAACTATTGTACTACCGTATAACCATACAGAAATATAACTACCGGTACACTATAATGAGCTGCAAGTCTCTCATCTTCATGTATGTACGGTAGATACAGTATAGGGAAATTTAGGTTGTCAGTTTCATCTTCTTCCTAGCCATTCCCCTACATGTTTGGTTCATTTTCTTGACCTTTACAAATATTTTGTTAAGATGCCTGGTCCTAAAATAGATAGAAATCTTTGCAAAAAAACTGATAATGTCAGCAGGTACATTAACTCCAGAACTTTCCATTTCAGAAGAGAGTTTTTACACACCATTTTCCTTCTTTGAGAGCTTCACCATGTATTGCCTTGAAAACTTCTCCCATTATAAGTAGCTAAGAAAAGGACTCATCAAACGGTACATACAGGTCGCTTTTAGTAACTAAATCTATCCTGATGCTGCTTTCCCTGTGACTATTGCTTACTTTATTTCCTAGATGGGGATATTTCATGCCGAACTTTCTTACCATGTACCCACCAATGTACCGTAGTGCCTTTTCTTCAGTTACCTCACTGGTTGATTCTTCCACGGTTTTACTTGAGTTTATACATTCCTGTTCTTCGTCTGCCTCATATGCTCTTACATCAAAATCCAGATTCTGAAACATGAGACTCATCATATACATTTCTAGTGCCATCTCTCTCTCATGCATTGTTACATTCTTAGCACATCCGGAGCCAACCCACCCCTGAATCTTCATCTTTATATTTCTACCCACAATCGTGCTAAGTCTGTCCTTCGCTCTGCTAAAAAAAAATTTCATCCGTGTTAAATGTTCTCAACTCTCTAACTCGAATTCTTCTCGCTCCTTCTGGCACCTTGCTAAAAACCTTTCTAACAACTTTACCTCATCATCCTTCCCTTCTCTTTTCTACTCTGATGGCTCTGTAGCTATTTCTTCTACTGATAAAGCAGATCTCTTCGCTCACACTTTCTCCTCCAATTCCACCTTAGACGATTCCAGTGCTGATCCTCCATCACTTCCCCCCTCTGACTTCCTCATAACTGATATTAAAATTTCTTCAGCTGATGTATTATCTGCCATCACTAGCCTCAATACTAACAAGGTATATGGGCCAGATGTGGTCCCTCGTGTTGTCCTCAAAAACTGTGCTTCTGTGCTTACACTCTACCTTGGTAAACTCTTTCGCATTTGTCTATCAACTTGTACCTCTCCTTCTTGCTGGAAGTTTGCTCTCATTCAGCCAGTCCCAAGGAAGAGTGGCCATTCCCAACCCTCTAACTATCGTCCAGTTGCTTTAACATCCAGTGTCTCAAAAGTTTTCGAGTCAATTCTTAACAGAAAAATCTTAAAGCATTTTTCCTGTCACAACATTCTTTCTGATCGTCAGTATGGGTTCCATCAGGGACGCTCCACTGGCGATCTTCTCACCTACCTTTCAGACTCCTGGCCATCCTCCTTTCGGGGCTTTGGCGAAAGCTTTGCCTTGCACTTGACATCTCCAAGGCTTTCGATCCAGTCTGGCATAAATCTTTAATTTCCAAACTGCCCTCCTACGGTTTCTATCCTTCTATCTGTGCCTTCATCTCTAGCTTCCTTTCTGGTCGTTCTATAACTGCTGTTGTAGACTGTCATCATTCTTCTCCTAGATCTATCAACAGTGATGTTCCTCAGGGCTTTGTTCTATCACCAACTCTCTTCCTTTTATTCATCAATCACCTTCTAAGCTGTACATCAAGCCCTATCCACTCACATGCTGATGATTCCACCGTTCACCTTTCCATTTGCCATTTGGTTTTCACAACGTCCATTGCAGCAGTCACTTCAACAAACAAGGGAGGCTATGGCACACCTAATGTCTGCCTTGGCTCGTATCTCTGACGGGGGTAAAAATAATCTTGTTATTTTTAATGCATCAAAGACTCAGTTCTTATACTTATCAACCCGACAAAATCTTCCTCAGGATTACCCACTGATGTTAAATAATGTCCAGCTCAGTCCTGCATCATCATTGAATATGCCTGGGGTTTCATTCTCTCGAAATTAATCTTGGAGAGAACATATCACATCTCTTGTGAAATCTGCTTCCAAGAGATTAGGTATGCTAAGCCGACTCCAAACTTTCTTTATCCCTGCACAGTGTTGACCTTGTACACGGGTTTTATTTGCCTGTGTATGGAGTACAACTCTCATGTGTGGGGAGGCTCCCCACATGCAGCTCTTCTCAATAGGGTGGAGTCAAAGGCTTTTTGTCTCCTCAACTCTCCTTCTCTTACTGATTCCCTTCAACCTTTGTCTCTGCGCCGCACTGTTGCATCTTTATCTCTCTTCTATAGCTACTTCAAAGGTCACTGTTCCTCTGAACTGTCTGCTTGCATCCCTCCACCTCTACGACAGGCACGTAGTACCCGTCTAGCAACAAACTCTCATCCCTTTTCTGTCCAGCCTTTTAATGAAAGAGTTAACCGTTACTCCCAGCCCTTCATTTATACAACTGGTCAACTCTGGAACGGCCTTCCTCTGTCTGTATTCCCTACTTCCTATGATCTCAAGTCTTTCAAACGCATTGTGTCCAGGCATCTCGAAATGAATAGATCTTGAATTTAGCTCTCTTTTGCACTGTTTTTTGTCTTTTCTTGGAAGGAACAGTATCCGGGCCCATGGCCTTTGGTTCCTTCAACCATGCATTAAAAAATAAAAATCCAGATTCATTTGATACTGGTATTCCAGTGATATCATGGTCATTATCTAGAGAGATGGTATTGCTTTTTTCACCAAACATTGCATAATTCCTTCCTAACAACAGTGTTCTAAGCCTAAACTTGAAGTTCACAGCATTGGGTTGATCATTTGGGCCATTCATATCCCTAATACATCCAAAGAAGTGCTCCAGACAGTCCTGATTTAGCCTTTGTGTCTTTAATTACTGAGGGTTGTGTGTACTGCGTAACATCTTATACAAGCCAATAACTGACTGACTAAATAGCTTAACATCTTTCTGAAATTTGTAGAGACACTTCGTCTAGGGACTCTTGACTCTCATGGTGCTCATTAGTCCAGTCACATTGTTGAGGATGTTTGTCTACCTACGAGTATATCAATGCCAAATGCATTACTTGATGGTACATCACCATACATATGACAGGAGTTCATGATATCAAACCATTCATTGATTAGAGAAATGAAATCAGATGTCTCTTCCCAGTTTCTGCACTCCAGAAGTCCCCTCTCTCCTAAATATCTAACTGATTTTGCACATGACTTGGAAATCAACTGCACCACATACTTTACACGCTGCGTTTGTTGTCCACTAACATTAACATGCATTTCATTTATCTTATAGGCTAAACCATATTCTGACTTTGTTTTACCTAGCATTTACCCACAAGACCTCGCAACATAATGACTTGAACTTTCTCATGGGGTTTATATAGCACAATCATACTTTTGTCATAGCTCCACTCCTTGTTAATGCTCATTTCATCCATAGATAAAACAGCAAGCTTTTTAAGCAAACTTAAGCTTTCCGTCTTTGAATGCATCAGTGAGGATGTTAAAGCACCCATGCATTGAACAGTTACTTGGCGTTGCTGGAGTGGGTAGCTACATTAGAAGAACTTAGTCTACGGTGTTTGCTGTTGCTTATGGTGCGGGAAACAGACTGAGTCTGAGAGAAAGAATGTGAGGTGAGGTCAGGGTGAGGTCCTTCCTGTCAAGTGGGCGACGTGACGTCACTGGGAAGGATTGACAGCCCTAAGCTGCGCACTGTTCTATAAGGATCTTGCATAAACCCTATTCACCCCACCAACAGGACTTAAGCTAACACCCACCATTGAATACCATTCAGTAACTCACTATAATGCTGTCCAGCACTTGAGCAGCACCAAAAAAACAAAACAAAAAATGCTCAGAGCAGTACCTTGACTTGGCGTTCCGGCAGAAGAGAAGGGTGCATGAGACATGTGCCAGTAGTAGGGAGGATGAGCTCGGGCTATCTTTTTCCCCACCACTCACAGTTTATTTTTAATACTCAAGCTTCTTCGACTTTCTTAGGTGATTAAAATCTTGGGGCATTAACTGAAGTGGATTACTAAAGCTGTCACGAGCAAGAAAGGGTTAATGATTGGTACAGTAAAACTCTCAAGCTCCTATAAGTCTAGGCTTAAAAATATCATCTTGTTTTAAATGAAATAAGGCTCAGATAAAGACTGAGCCACATTCAGGTAAATTAAGAAACCCAGAAACCACGATAATCATACACTGATGCGTGTGAGTCTCATTCCTCCTCTGCTTAGTCCGCATATCCTTGCCCTCTGCTGTTTGGGATGCTATTGCTGTCTTGGTCACATGGACGACCATCTTTATCATTCACTTTTATGTTATTCACCCCAGCGCCCCTTGTCACACCCACAACAATAGTCCTCTCTTAGCACGTCTCTCTCTCTCTCTCTCTCAGTATCTCTTGCCATTAACCTGATATGAAGAGGGACGCCTTCATGTGGTGGCATCA
>JAGKTI010025361.1:0-14008 GCA_018397915.1 Birgus latro
GTGTCTGCTTACATCTGCCTGAGGAGAGGCTTGTCGGCTTCCCGACATTTCTCCCCGCAAAGATGAAATCACACGTCCTCGTCGTGAGTAGAGCATGGCGGGGTTCTGTGCACGTCGACGTCTGAGTATGGACTCAAGTCTGCAACATGTACACCCACAGCCATTAGTGTAACACTTGTAAAGGATATATGTGGACAGGAGAACCAGAAAGAGAGCTATTCCAGCATGGACATAGTACCAGAAGAAAGTGGAGGAACCGAAGGGTGTGAGAGGTTCAGTCAACTGCAACTGACTTTGATATTTAAGGAGATCATCCAGAAACAGAGGAGTAATGTTAAGGTTAGGTCCTAAAGTGGGTAAGTCCTTGATAGCTGTAATTCAGCATATGTGAGTTAGGTACTGAGGTTTAAGAGATGGGGGTAAAGAGTGAGCTTAGTTTCTACAGTGAGAGTTGCTTAAGCAGGATGGGTCAAGGCTTCACTGTGAGCACTACAGCCATCTCCCAAGACCAATTTACCTACTCCCTTAACAATTTGCACTGTCTTCCTAATAGGATTTACAGCGCTCTTTAAAGTGAACTGCAAAGGTTGTGCCGTAGAAAAACACCAGTGATTTTTCAATTTCACAAAAACTGGACTGAATGAAGTTAAGATTTCTTTCCTACAGAGCTTTGTAGCATTGTTTCTGTTGAGAAAAGAATCACTCTCACAAGATGGGGTCGACACATGATATACTGATCCCAAGGGTTCACAGATCACCAAGTCCTGGTGGTCCCTGCAACTGGTGAAATCTTGAAACAGCACATAATGGAGGCGGTCTTCCGTGAAAGCAAGGAAGTTATACTGGTGAAGTACACTCACGTAGACCTCCGTAGCAGGCACACTGTAAGGGAGTGAGGTGATCCTAAAGATGTCAAATACATCAGAAGGGTCACCCAACACCAGTATTAGTAAATAAAAGCACACCGCTGACATATAACCTCGAGGTACAACTTTGATGATGTCACGGTACAGTGTTGGATATTCTGGCCTCGCTTGGAAAAGTAGACCCGGTTCCTTGAGTGAGATATTCCCCAATAATTCCAACAAGATTTCGTTAGGGACAATATCTAAACTCAGCCTAGCCTGAAGCATTTCTTGTATGCCCAACTTAATTCTAAAGTGATCAGCTATGATGTCAGACAGGGCGAGTTGAAGGTTAAACAAAGCCTCATACATCCTTACTTCATTTTCCAACTCTAAGGTCTTCAGTGAATACAATCGTATGATACTGTAAGAAATGTTTGCAGCCTTCTGTATCTTCAACAGTGCTGCCTGCATGTGTGACACATTCCTTATTGTGCTATTCAATACCTTGGAATGAACATTTAATACTGACCTCTCTTTCTCTGACATCGTCTCAAGGCTCCCTAATCTAGCATGAATGTCATCAACCAGTTGCTGAGTAGCTGTTCCAAACAAAACATTGGCAAACTGCCCCAATATGTTGATCGCACCCCTCCTGGAGCGATGACTCCATGGATGATTTGACATGAGATAGTCTATATAACTGCTCAAATCCTGATAGCGAGCATCAAATTCAATTTGAAATGCATGCTCAGTGTTCTGTAATGAGGCAACTAGAGCGCTGCCATTATCCATGTGGCCTCCATTCCACAATATGGCATCATTCAAGTTGCGAGCAACAAGTAAAGGTTGGAACAACTCCTGCTTATTAAGTACAAATGGAACTACATAGTCATTTCCTGTGATCATCAAACGACCCACAGGTGAAAACACCAATCCCAAGTTGGCAGGTGTCTCCTCTCGTGGTCCTATCGATTCCAATTGGGATGGACTCACCCAAACCCAAGCAATCATCTGCAAGAGATTCGTAAAACTATAACCATAAGTTCACCTGACTATCATTTATTCATTTAGTAAAAACTACATGTCTCCTGTGTCGTCCTCAGTCACTTCAGTCTGTGTTTCAGTCACACCAGGTGTCTCTGCTTGTGCAGTCTGATATTCAATAGGTCTATGCATATACAACGGGTAGTCTGGGACACTAGAATGTGACCGCAAACTGTATCTGCAATGTGATGGAGCGTGAGGTGGGGTGTGGTGTGGAGGTGAGTGAAGCTGGCCTTGACACTCGGCGGTGGCTCGCCACAAACTCACACTCGCCGAGTTGCCAGTTACACCATTACCTATAGCTTGACTTACTTGTGGAGGAGGCAAACTAAAGTCAATTACAGGCCCTGGGATGCATTCTTCCTCATTTATTTCCTCACCTTCATTTTCCCCTTCATCCCTAGTCTCTCCACCTTCATGAATAGGATAAGCCATTCTCGCATTACGATTTTGCCTCTTCGTAATACACTCCTCCTTGACCACTTTCATCCTGTCAGTGTGTAAAGTGGTTACTTTCCCCCCTTGTATAGGACGAACCTTGATAACAACATCATTTGCCCAATCAATTACACGATAGGATCCTGAAAACAAAGGTTGCAATTTCCTTGCCACCCCCCTGGCAGGAACAGTCTTCACATAAACACGGTCCCCTACCATAAGTGGTTTCATTATACATCGCTTCGCCCTTCTGTTCTCATTCTCTCTGCTCGCACGATCGAGAAAGTCCTGGCATCTTTCAAAAACCTTTGTTGCCATGGCGGCAAATAAATTAGGTATATCCTCAAGGTTGTACTTCAAAGATGGGTCGTGCACTACATGATAAGGCATCTGTGGGTCCCTGAGAAACAGCAAGAAGTAAGGACAATCACGGATAGTCCAATTATATCCAGAGTTATAAGCCATCGTAGCAACTGGTACCATCCTATGCCAGTGATTAGCGTTCTGGTCCACCATGGTTCGTATTATTTGAATGATGGTGCCATTTGCCCTCTCCACCAATCCATTAGAGGATGGGTGATAAGGAGTAATGTTCACATGTTTCATATGCAACAAACGTGCCAATTCCTGAAACACCTTGTTAACAAATTCAGTTCCCCGATCAGTGACTAATTGTTGTGGAGTTCTGTAAACACAAATGACTCGCTCCACAAACACCCTAGCTACCTCTTCGTCAGACTTAGACTTTAATGGTTCCGCGATGAGAAAGCGAGTCATCGCATCAATGAAAGTAAAGACATAATAATGCCCTTCCTCTGATCTTAGTGGACCAATCAAATCCATATGACACGTGACCCATGGGGCAGTGACCTCGGGGAAACGGAGAAGTGGGCATGGGGCGTCCCCCGAATGCTTCGAACGTATACACTGGGTACACTGTTTGCAAAATTCCACGACATCTCTCTCCATCTGAGGCCAGTATGCAAACCGTCTCACGCGAGTTAAAGTAATCTTGGTTCCTCCATGACCAGATAACGGTAAGCAATGAGCAAGTCTAAGTGCAGAATGAACGCTATCTTCTGGGACTACAATTTGGAATACTTCCACCATGCCAAATGACCGACTCTCCTTCTTATAGAGCAAACCGTCTGGCAACAAATGAAAGCAGTCTATCTTTGCTGGCAGTTTTGGTACCTCCGTTGTCTCATTCCGCAAATAACTCTTTAATTTACCCCAAACAGGGTGTAAATCTTATTGTCGCCTTAATTCAGTGACATCCCAATCTATTTTGTCTATTTCCATAGCACCTGAACTCACAAGTAGTGCAACTTCATCTTCATCACTAGACTGAGTCGTTCTCAAACGGGATAGAGCATCCGCTATGATATTCTGCTGCCCTGGTAAATATTCAACCTTGATGTCGTATTCGGCTACTTGGATTTGCCATCTTGCAATCCTCCCTGAAGCCGCATTTACATTAAACAACCAAGTAAGAGGTCGATGATCGGTCTGAATCAATATCTCATAACCCAAGATAAGTGGTCTGTACACCTTCATCCCGTAAACAATGCTCAGCGCTTCCTGCTCTATCGTAGCATAGTTCAACTCTGCCTTGTTTAGAGCACGGCTGAAAAAAGGTAATGGCCGAAGGAACCCTTGATCATCTTTCTGTTGCAAAACTCCGCCAATCGCCGTACCGCTGGCGTCCTTAGTTATCACAAACGGTCTATCAAAGCGAGGAAAAGCTAGCAATACATCTTCCGCTAACTTCCGTTTAAGCTCGCAAAACAGGCGGTGTGCCTCCACACCCCACTCCACGTGCTGCTGCGTGTTCTTCACGTCCCTTTTTCCACGAGTAAGTTTCGTGAGTGGTGCCGCTATCTGGGAGAAATTTTCCACAAACCGGCGATAATATTTCACTAACCCCAAGAAACTCTGGAGTTCTTTCAAAGTACTAGGAACCGCAATATCTTGGATGGCACGGATTTTCTCTGGCTGAGGGCGTAATCCCTCAGTGGTGATGACATGGCCTAAAAAGAATACTTCCTGTTTAAAGAAACTACACTTTGGCAATTTAATAGTTAGCTTTGCCCCTTCAAGACGTCCCAATACCTCATCTAGGTTATGTACATGAGCATCAAACGTCTTCCCATAAATGATAATGTCATCCAGAAAAGTATGGGTTATCTTTCCCGTGAGACCAATCATGACTTCATTAATTATACGCTGGAAAGAAGCCGGCGCATCTTTTAATCCAAAAGGAAGGTTACAATATTCCCAGTGCCCTTCAGGTGAGGAAAAATCCGTAAGAGGCTTAGACTCCTCATCCAAAGATATCTGGTGGTAACCCTGCTTCAAGTCTAAATTACTGAAGTAATTATTCTCACCTAACTGTGAAGGAATGTGCTCAATATTGGGCAAAGGGTAAGGATCTGTAACTATCTGCTTATTTAAATGTCTAAAATCTAAGCAGATCCGCAAACCACCATCCTTCTTAACTACTGGAACTAGTGGTGAAGAATAAGGTGAACGAGAAGGCCTGATAATCCCCTGTCTACGTAAATCCTCAAGCTGCTTATGTACTTGATCAAGCCACTTCGTTGGTATACGGTATGGCCTACGGTTCACTACCGGTCCATCCGCACATATGTGATAATAGAAGTAGGGTGAAGTAGTAAGTGGGTCCTCTGGTAATGCAAACACATTTGGGTGTTTCCTTATTAGCCTTTTTAATGCTTCATTTTCCCGGCTAGAAGTAATTGTTATCTGATCTACCTCTGTGTACAGTTTCCGGAGTCTATCCTCACTCATTACACTAGTGATCTGATCTCCCTCTTGTTCCACTTGCTCCTCCCCCCACCTGACTTCTTCATAAGGGGATACAGTACCTACCCTAAATTCCCCATCTATAAATATCCTGTCAGGGGTTAAATTCGCATACGCGACCGTGAAACATGTTCCTTCCCCTGTTGCCCTATTATCCACTGGACTTACAATGCCTGGCCACAACACTGCCGCAATTGAACTACCAATGTTTGGCATAAACATTCCTACCTCCCACCCACTTAACGCTGTCTTTAACGTTATTGCTCCGTATGTGTAAGGTTCTAGAATGTGTCTCATTCGTGACACACTGACTTGTCACAAAATCCTCTTCCTCCTGTTCCTCGGATGAAGGAACTGCTTCGGTTATCACAAAAGAAGGATTGAACTCTACACGAGAAACACACCCTCCCTCGGTCACCAAATCAAGTTCCTCTTCCCCGACTTTTATACATAGCAGGTTGGCAGTGATACGTAGGCTATGTGCGAATTTGAAATCAACTCCCAAAATTATGGAAACGGCTGAGGGTAGATCCCTCACTACCACAAATTCCTGATCATATTTTCTATCACCTAATTCTACCTGGAAATTCACCAGTCCCAATATGTCCATTGCATCACTGCTGGCGGACACCAAACCACCGCCTCGATAAGGTCGGAGATTAGTGTCAGGCTCTGACGCAATTTCATAGGTCTGTTGGCTAATCAAAGATTTACAAGCTCCTGTATCCAGAAGTATCTCACAATGTAAATTCCCACACATACCTTTTACCACCGCCAACCTCGCTACTTCATCACTCATAGTGACAGTTACTAAGTTCCCCAACCCGATTCGTCCAGCTTTTTTTTTTCTTCCTCGGGTGACTTACTCTTTTTCCAATTACACTGATCTGTACTATGTGTAGTACTCTGACATTCCCTACATCTAGCTACTGGCTGTCTGGGATTATCCACATGGACTGCACAGTGCTCAGCTTTATGTCCCGTCATGGAGCAACGAAAATATTTAATGCTTTTCCTCTGCTCCTGTGACAAAGGATCATACTTCCCCCGTTGGAGTGGCCTGTCTGCACGACACTGTTTGGCGAAGTGCCCTGGCTTCCCACACCTACGGCAATCATTATTGTCACGGGAACTTGCACCGTGTGAACCTTGATGCGTTTCTGTGCCACTCGCACTCGTACGATTCCTCGCTCCAGTGTTCGGCTGAACCTTTGGCCTCGGCGACGCACTCACACTGCCTGCACTCGGGTTCACACTAGCAATCGTTCCCTGTCTCTTTTCTTTCAATACATTGTCTTCTGACAGAGGCGAATTTGTCTTCTCTGCCCATTTGACTCCTTCCTTCGCTATCTCTACTGGGTTATTGTATCTGCTCTGGGGAATATGTGCAACATATTGTTTAGGAAACATGTCCAAAAAATTATTAACAATGATTAGATTCACTGATTCCCGGAAAGTTGCACGTACTCAAACAATCCTATCCCCCAGACTGTAACCTGTAGACGTAGTGAAGTGGGGTTTCCCTGGGGTTCCTTTTTGCCGTAAGTAACTCCCGGTGTAACATCTCTAAACTTTCTTCGGTGTAATAATGTTGCTGCACACCATTTTTTAACCTATCCCAGTCCCCACCAGATTCCCAGATTAAAATCTCCATAATCTCTTGCGCAGGACCGAGTGAAAATGTCCGAGCCACCTCCATTCTCCCTTTCATAGTCCACTTCGTATCATCATCGGTCCTCATCTCTATGTCATTTAACCAGATCATAACATCTGGCTCCAATCGTTTTCCTGGATATTCCGTTGAGGAGCGAAATTTTGAACTACGAAAATATTTCATAGCCCCAATTGTTGTATGGGATTCTTACTATTATCTGAGATGGCCTGTGACAACTGCTGCAATAACTGTGCAATATCTCCCCCAGTACTACCTGTAGTGGTTCCCACACCACTACCCAAAGCGTTAGGATTAGTAGGTGTTGTACTCATTGTGTCAGAGTCTTCTGTGTCAGAATCGTCAGAAACAGAGTCAATATCGGCAGAAACAGAGTTAAAATCAGCAGAAACAGAGTCAGAATCGTCTGAAACAACTAATTCCTCAACTGGGTTTGGATCGCCCTTCCAATCAGAATCACTCATTTGCAGAACAAATTAAAAGAAAAAATATTCACAACTCACTATTTCTTCCTTCTAGTTCCTTTAAGTTATTTCCTTTAATTATTCAGAGTTGGGAATACCAATTAAAATAACTATCACCACCGCTGCCATATGTCGGCAGCGCTGCTATCACCACCGCTGCTACCAGATGTTGCGCCCTCCCTTGATACAGAAATTATATTTATCTCGGGAATATTATCCTCCCGTATTTAGTACTTTGGTAGCGTAAAACGTTAGACACTGGAAATGCGCGACTTCGGTTTTCACTTTTCACATATACTCAGAACTGGGAACTGGAAGAAATGAATAAATGATATGACTTTTCTAGGCTTTAATTATAAAAAGAGTATTCACAAAATATTTACATACATAAAAGTCATAAGGTATTTTCCCACCTCTTTTCACTTCATATAAAGTTCAGTGCTAGAAACCACACTAAAACATCTACACTCAGTTCACTTTATTACCAACACTATATTAATTAATTAAAGTTCTCATAAAAGTTCTTTACTTTAAAATCAACCTTATATATTTAATCCTGTAATAGTCACTAGTGCTGTTATAAGTAAAGCACTCCTTTATTCACTTATATATATTAAGTTACACTGTTACATTAGTACAAGAAAAACACATTTAAACATTTAAAATCTTCTCTCCTTCCGTTTCTTTCTAAGTAACTAGGAGTCTTTTTTTTTTTACCAGTCCCAGACGACAGACAAAATAATAGCACTGTTCACAAGTTGTACCCGCGATTACAATAAGCTTGTACTTTAACTCACTGTCAACAGAAGTGCTCTCATGTCGCCCCTGGAACTCTACTTCCTTTCGGCTTCAGTTACGTCCTCGTGACGTTTGCTGCCCCCCAGGCTACGTCAGGCTGCGTCCACTCGCCACGACGGTTCCTTCAGCTCTGAATATGAAACTGAGCTCCCTAACCTATCCTGGCCTCAAGGGTTGCCGATATTCACCAGCAGGTCACATGGTTGCGAGGTGGGTGATGGCCTCACCCACTCATCCACCGCCCTCATCCACACATCATCCATGCGTCATCCACCGTAGAGGCCTGAGCAAAGTGCCACGTCAACATATGTTCCCACAGCCGCAAAAGCAAAGTCAGCATATGTTCCCACGGTGATACTGCAGAGATCAGCACATGTTCCCACCGTCTGCACAAACATCTAACCAACACCACCACTCCTCTGACTCTCTTTCTCTCTCCTCCTTTCAGCTTTTACTTTCTCCCTCAACCTTCCTTCCTTACTCCACCTCCCTATACCTATTGTCCGCAACTATACATGGAGCTGACATCAAACTCCCTACTCTCTTCTATCCGTGTTTCACCCTAAACTCACATCCAGCAGGTGTACTCGTCTCCACACCTGTTACAGCTGTGTGTCTGCTTACATCTGCCTGAGGAGAGGCTTGTCGGCTTCCCGACAGTACATTGAAAGGCTAACCCTACAAAGAACGATGCACTGGGTGATATCCTTCCTATACTGAACTACCTCAGTGGCAGCCTGTGGCAGTGTGGGAAGAGTACATAACAAGTTTTAGGAGTTGGAATAGAAAAGTGCTGCAGAGTTATCTCTTCGACATGGAGCCGGAAGGTGACACAAACAACAAGCCATGGCAGGCAGGAGGAGACATCTCTGGCTACAGTCATGAAGCTACTACAAACACAAATTGAAGGAGAGAAAGAACTCAGTGAATAACTACAAGCACAAAGTAGACTGTAGCACCTTTTGAGCTTGGCAATATTCCGAAGTTGGATGGAAAGCTGATGACAGGGAGAGCTGGAGCTCCCGTTTCAGCAGCCTTCAGGACTAGTTCCTGACCATTCCCCTTTGCTGAACATTTTCAGTGTATCAGGAGAGTAGTCCAGCATGCTCTCCAGTACAAGTTTTTCCAACTGTCAGCACCAAACTACATGCACAGTACATTCTACACTTCCTTTTCAAAATTTAAAAGAAGAAAATGGTGTCTAAACACCCAGCCTTGTAGTCCCCAGGGGGGGGGACCATAAATGCCCCCACCATCCACCCCTTACCCGGTGACGACTCGATGAGCTGCCGGAAATCACTGTCTGACTTAATTCTTCTTTATTTCTCCAACATTTACGGTCTTTCCTCTAACTTTCGCTCTGTTGAGCACCACCCCTCCTCCTCTAAACATCACTTTCTCTTCCTAACTGAGACTCAGCTATCTAAGGCAACTGAGAGCAAATCCTTTTCTATATCCTCCTACTTTCTTTATACTCATTTCAAAGCCAAAGGTGGATCTGTATATGTCCACAACGACTTATCATGCTCTTGTGTTCCTGAACTCGATTCTTCTGAATTCTCTACTTTCAGGCTTCGGCCTTCCTGCCATTCTCGGACTAAATATATCTGTGCTGTTTACTTATCCCCTAACTCTACTGACTATGAAAAATTCTTTGACAATGTTACCTCTACGATGGAACACATTCTATCCATTTCTTCTTTCTCCAAAGTCTCCATCTTGGGAATTTCAATGTTCACCACCACCTTTGGCTATCCTCTCCTTTCACTGATCCACCTGGTGAACAAGCCTGCATCTTTTCTATCCTTAATGACCTAGAGCAGCTTGTACAGCATCCTACCTGTATCCCTGAGTGCTTTGGAGAGAGTTCCAACATACTTGACCACTTCCTTACAACTAATCCTTGTACTTACATTGTTAATCTTTCCTCTCCTTTGGGCTCCTCCGATCACAACCTTATTACCTTTACCTGTCCTATCGCTCTGGTACGGCCTGTGGACCCTCCAAAGAAACGTCGACTCTGGCACTTTGGTGCTGTCAATTGGACGGCCCTCAGGCAGTACTTCTTTGATTTTCCATGGAATTATTAATTATTGTTTCCATGACTGGGAGCCATCTGAGTGTGCTTTGTGCATTACGGACGTTATTCTCTCGGGCATGGAAGCATACATTCCCTTCTCATATCCTTTGACTAATGCAAGAAAGCCTCGGTTTAATCATGCTTGTTCTAACGCTGTCCGCAACTAGGAGAGGGCCTGTAAAGGTATCAGAGCCAACCCACCCCTGAATCACATCATTTTTATGTTTCTGCCTGGAATCATGCTAAGTCTGTTCTTCACTCTGCTAAAAATAATTTCATCAGTGCTAAATGCTCTCAACTCTCCAACTAGAATTCTTCTCACCCCTTCTGGCACCTTGCCAAGAACCTTTCTAACAACTTTAGCTCATCATCCTTCCCTCCTCTTTTCTACTCTGATAGCTCTGTAGCTATTTCTTCTACTGAAATATCTGATCTCTTTGCTCAGACTTTCTCCTCCAATTCAAACTTAGATGATTCCGGTGCTGTTCCTCCATTACTTCCCCCCTCTGACGTCCTCATGGCTGACATTATAATTTCTTCAGCTGATGTATCATCTCCCGTCACTGGCCTCAATACTAACTAGGCATATGGGCCTGATGGAGTCCCTCCTGTTGTCCTCAAGAACTGTGCTTCTGTGCTTACACCCTTCCTAGATAAACTCTTATGCCTTTGTCTATCAACCTGTACCTTTCTTTCTTGCTTGAAGTTTGCTCTCCGTCCCGATAAAGGGTGACCATTCCCAACCCTCCAACTATCGTCCAATTGCTTTAACATCCTGTGTCTCAAAAGCATTCGAGTCAATTCTTAACATAAAAATTTTAAAGCATCTTTCATATCACAACCTTCTTTCTGATCGTCAGTATTGGTTCCGCCAGGGATGCTCCACTGGCGAACTTCTCACCTACCTTTCAGACTCCTGGTCATCCTCCTTTAGGGACTTCGGAGAAAGCTTTGCCATTGCACTTGATATCTCAATGGCTTTCGATCGAGTCCGGCATAAATCTTTAATTTCCAAACTGCCCTCTTATGGTTTCTATCCTTCTATCTGTGCCTGCATCGCTAGCTTCCTTTCTGGTCAACCTATAGCTGCTGTTGTAGACGTGCATCGTTCGTCTCCTAGCTCGTATGAAAAGTGGTGTTCATCAAGCCTCTGTCCTATCACCAAGTCTTCCTTTTATTCATCAGTGACCTTCTAAGCTGTACATCTAACCCTATCTTTTCGTTCACTGATGATTCCGCCCTTCACATTTCCATTCGGTTCCCGTAACGTCCGTCTCAACAGATACTTCAACAAACAAGGGATGAGGCTATGGCACACCTAATGTGTGACTTGGCTCGTATCTCTGACTGGGGTAAAAATAATCTTGTTGTTTTTAATGCATCAAAGACTCAGTTCTTTCACCTATCAACCTAAGAAAACCTTCCACAGGAGTACCCACTAATTTTTAATAATATCCAGCTCGGTCCTGCATCATCCTTGAACATGCTTGGGGTTTCATTCACTGGGGATTTATCTTGGAAAGAACATATTACATCTCTTGTGAAATCTGTTTCAAAGAGATTAGATGTGCTAAGCCGACTCTGAACCTACGTACCTCTGCATAGTTGTTGACTTTATACACGGGTTTTATTCGCCCCTGTGTGGAGTACAACTCTCATGTGTGGGGAGGCTCCCCACATACAGCTCTTTTCAATAGGGTGGAGTCAAAGGCTTTTCGTCTCATTAACTCTCCTCTCCTTACTGGCTTCCCTCAATGTCTATATCTTCGCCACACTGTTGCATTTTAATTGCTTTTCTATCGCTACTTCAACGGTCACTGTTCCTCTGAACTGTCTGCTTGGATCCCTTCACCTCTATGACGGGCACGTAGCACCCGTCTAGCAACAAACTCTCATCCCTTTTCTGTTCAACTCTCTAATGCAAGAGTTATTGAATACTTCCAGTCCTTCATTTATGCAACAGGTCAACTCTGGAACTGTCGTCCTCTGTATTTCCTACTTTCTATGATCTCCAGTCTTTCAAACGCAGTGTGTCCAGGCATCTCGAAAATGAACGGATCTTGATTTTGGCTCTCTTTCGTATTGTTTTTGTTTTTTCTTGGACGGAACAGTTTGCAGGCCCATGGCCTTTGGTTCCTTCTTCCTTGCAGTAAAAAAAAAAACTACAAACACAAAGTGAAGAGCAGGAAGAGCTCAAGAAAGAACTCAGAAAACAACTATAGGTACAACATGAAAAATAGAAAGGACTATATGAAAGGTTTCAAGAGGCATTACAGGAGCAGGAGGAGGAGTTACAACTGAGGATGCAGGGACAGAAGGACACTTTCATGGGGGAAATGAAGGAAAAACAGCAACAGTTTAGGAGGAATATACACAAAATAACAGCAGCAGAAGCGTGAAGTAAGTAATAACGGAGTGCTGACAGCTTTTAGATGACCGGTTGAAGTTAAATTGTGAGAGTATTGAGGATGTAGAGAAATCTTGCACTGCTGAACCTCAGGTTGGTGTACAGGAAGCAAATAAAAAGAAAATCGACATTGTACGGTGAATCTTGATGAATCCCTAGCACCTAAACGTAGCATTATAAGGTTGAATATTCAGAATATAGGAGTTTTGAGTCCAGGAATTTGGAAGGAATTTGAGTGCAAAGTGGAGGGAATGTAAAAAAATGTTCTGGAAGGAGGTAAAGAGAGCTAGACAGGGTGCCAACGAAGTCAGTGTGGGAGTGAAAGATAAAAATGGTAGAATACTAGTGGAGAAGGGAGAAAAAGTAAACAGATGGAGAGAACACTTTAATTAACTGTTGAACATAGAGAATGAAAGTAATGCAAGTATAAGTGGTTGGGGAATGGCAGGGAGAAGGAGGGTTGTGAGAAGAGAGGAAGAAATCACCAGGATGGAAGTGGTGGAAGCAATGAAGAAAGTTAAAGTGGGGAAAGCCCCAGGAATTGATGGAGTGTGTGGTGAAATGCTGAAGCATGGGGGAGAGATAGTAATGGAATGGATGTGGAAGGTGTGCACATTGGCTTGGGAGGAGGGTAGAGTCCCGGAGGATTGGGAGTCAGGTATAATTATTCCTCTGTATAAAGGAAGACGGGAAAAAGCAGTGTGTGGTAATTATAGGGGCATTTGCCTTTTCCGTGTAATAGGAAAAGAATATGGTAGGATACTTATTGACAGAGTTAGGGAAATTACTGGGGAATTAGTTGGAGAAGAACAAGGAGGTTTTAGGAAGGGAAGAGGTTGTGTAGACCAGATATTCATTCTTAGATCCTTAGTGGAAAAGTTTCTAGAGAAGGGCAAGACGTTGTATGCAGCCTTCATGGATCTGGAGAAAGCATATGACAGGGTGGATAGACAAGGTTTGTGGAAGGTATTACGAATATATGGAGTGGATGGGAAGTTGTTGAAGGCAGTGAAGAGTATGTATGAGGGTGCTAAGGCTGCAATGCGTGTGGATGGCAAACTGAGTGAATCTTTCCATTTGAAGGTTGGTTTGAAACAAGGATGTGTCATGTCTCCATGGTTGTTCAATCTGTATATGGATGGGGTTATAAAAGAGATACAAGGTCGGGCAGTGGATGTTGGAGCGGCCCTAGTGAGAGAGGGCAGTGTTTGGAAACTGCCTGTACTGTTGTTTGCAGATGATACTGTGTTGTTGTGTGAAGACGAAGGGGAGCTGCAAGGCTTGGTAGATGAGTTTGGGAGGGTGTGTAAGAAACGGAATCTAAAGGTGAATGTAGGGAAGAGAAAAGTGATGGTCTTCGAGAGAAGTGAAGCCAGTTAATGTACAGTGAGATTGGATGGGAAGGATATGGAGAATGTGAGTGAATTTAAG